>CAIGRN010057997.1:3518-14724 GCA_903798345.1 Fraxinus anomala
AAAAAAAAAAAAAAAACCAAAAAAAAAACCAAAAATATTAGCACATTCCTCATTATCACAACTTGCTGGAATTTTAGAATTTAAGAGAAAAGAGTTCAAGGGGTCAAAATCAGCAGTTGCAGATTCTTCTTCCTGAGTGAGTACATCAATTATGTATGTTTGATAGTACTCATCATCCTACCTAGGCTGCTTAGTAATACGAAAAATGTTAACTTCTAAAATCATGTTCCCAAAAGATAATTTCATTAGACCATTCTTATAATTTATAAGAGCATTAGTTGTGGAAAGAAATGGTCTACCAAGAATGATAGGTATTTTAGAATCGACAATCACATCAACTTTTAAGTCTAGAACTAATAAATCAACAAGGTAGTAAAATTTATCAAGTTGTACCAAAACATCCTCAACTATTCCTCTTGGTCTTATAGTGGACTGATCAGCCAATCGTAAAACTACAGATATAAGTTTTATCTCACCTAAGCGTAATAACAAGTAAATAGTATAAGGCGTGAGGTTAACACTAACCCCTAAATCAAAAAGGGCTTGTGCAAGAAATGGTAGGACAACCAGGGTCCTTATATTTTGGTGAGATCATTTGCTCAATCACAACACTCACTTACTCAGTCGAGAAAGCAGTTTTCTTAACATGGTGTTTCCTTTTCATAGTACATAAATATTTGAGGACTTCAGCATATGTAAGAACTTGTGCAACACATGGAAGAGAGGTAGATTATTTTTTACTTGCTTGAGGTGTTCTAGGATCTCGTTATGTTGACCTACAGCTTTCAAGATAGGCATGAGAGCTTGAAGGAATTGCACTTTAGCTAGGTTTTCTCCTACTTCTTCACTAGGACCGCTATCTTTAGACTTACTAGAGTCCTTTTCATTTTCCTTAGACTTGGGGATTGGTTCTAACCTTCTAGTTCAAATGGTGATGGCATTCACTTCCTTAAGTTTATTTTCTTCTGAACCTGAGGTTTGAGCCATATGTTGTCCCTTAGGATTTGATTGAGCCTGAGCCCGAAAATTTCCCACGCTTCACTACAGTTAAGGCATTGGTTAATTTAGACATGATTTTTCATCTTTTTTTTTTACACAACAACTTCAGTAATCATAGTCTCAAACTTCTAATTGATGTTACATTTTTCCTATATAAATGCATGTAAAGTATCCTCTAAAGAGTTCCTAAAAGATGTGGGCTGATATAAAGGTTTAGCATAAGCTCTAGATGGCTGGGCAAGTTGCTGGTTTTTAGATTTTCAGCTGAAATTGGGATGATTTCGCTACCCCTAATTGAGGTATCAGAAAACAGAGCATAGGGCTTCTTGTACATACCTAAAATATTACAGTGTTCCTCATAAACCCATATCATTTCAGCTAGAGTGACACACTCTTGCACTGGATGATCAATTCCACTACACACACAATAAGGTCTAAGGGACTTAACATGAGCAACAATATGTGTTGGCTTTGAGTTCTTAGCACGTAAGGTTTCAAGTTCTCTAGTAAGGGCTTCTACCTTGGCTCTGAGGCTAGCCTCCTTCCTAAGATGATAAATACATGTGCTAGAAGAGTTTTCTATGGGTCGTGACCTGTTAATGCTATTAGAAGCGCTAGGTCCAGTCGTGAGCTTTTTCAGCGAGGTCATCTAAGTACTCCATGGCCTCATCTGGGTCTTTTTGCAAGAACTCACCATTACATATCATCTCAACAAATTGACGCTCTCTTGGTTTCAGTCCTTCATAAAAAATAACTCACAATATGTCAACTCTCATAACTATGGTGGTGGCAAAGGGTTTGAAATTCTTTGTATTTTTCCCATGCTTGGTATAAGGTCTCCCTATCTTTTTGAGCAAATGAAGAAATTTGCTTCTTCAAGGCACTAGTCTTATGATGAGAAAATTATTTACTAAAAAAAGGCTTGAGTCATTTTACCACACGTTCCAATCGAACGTGATCTTAGTGAATAGAGCCAGCATTTTGCTCTTTCTTTAAGTGAAAATGAAAAAAAATTAAGCATGACTGCATCTACTGTACCACATTGACCTTTGAAAGTTGCAGCCACCTCCTCAAACTCTTTTTCAAGTTCGTGAAAAGTGGAAAGAAACTAAATCATTCTTGGTTTAAGGTCTATACGTGGCATATTAGGTGTAAAAATAATGCATGATGGTATGGATGTGCATGTGGAATGAAGATAATCCTGAGGAGTTCTATAGGGCGGAACTTCGTGCTCACTTTCACTTTCACTCATGGTGTTGGGTGATGTGGTGTCAGTGTCAATAGATACAGTAAGGGATGAGCAAAAGCAGAACGAACCAGCCAAAATCACCCAAACCGAACCAATCCGATCGATTTGGGTCGATTTTTTTGTTGTTTTTACACAGTTTGGGTGGGTTGGCTGTGCAGTCGGGTCGGGTCGGATTATGGGTTAACTCATGAAAATGGAATAAACCCGCCCAACCCAACCCGCCTATTTAAAAAAAAAAAAGAAATAAAAAGAAATGAAATGTCTAATAAGTAAAAGGAACCTAAAAAGTTAGCAGATAGCGTAACTATAATTACCTTGGTGCATTTTAGAGGCTTATTGTCTTTCCCACAAGAAATGTAGTATAAGTTTTTCATGTTATATTAAATGCACTTTGTTCTTTGTAGGTTCGGCTAATGAGGATTGAATAAGATAATAAATAATTTTATTTATTTATTTATTTACTTACTATTTAATCTTGTTTATTCGAATTTAGTATAATAGAAAATTTAATGACTTTAATTTTTGTTGAAAAGTCGTCCCAAACCGACTAACCCAACCCAACTCGATCGATGGTTGGGTTGGGTTGGGTTGGGTTGGGTTTCAACTTTACATTGGTTGAGTTGGTTAAATTTTGATCAAATCGATCATATTGGATTGAGTTTGGATTGAGGCACAAATCGACCCAACCTAACCCATGTCCACCCCTAGATACAATATCAAAAATAGGTTAGAGAGAGATTCAAACACTGTGTTGGGTCTATCAAGAAATCTTCCTTACTCGTCTCAATACCTGCTCATAAAACACAAAAACGAAATAATGTGAAAATAAATAATAAAAATAAATCAACTAAAGAATAATAAAGGAACGAAGTCACCATTTTACAATTATATCCCTTAGTTTCTTGTACCGTCTCTCCAACAATGACGTCAAAAATTTGAATATGTCCAAAAAATAACGCGATAGTTGTAGCACAAATTTGGGGTGTCGATTCCACAAGGAAATAATAAAAAATATTTAAAGAATCTGAAAGATAAATATTATTTTGAATGTGTGAAAATAATTTATTTGTTTGAATAAAAGTAAAATCAAGGTTTGAATTAGTGAAACGTCAGAATTCCCTCAATTAGATTGAACCATTCAACATCGATGATTTATTCTTATAACTCACTTAGAAATGCTCAATCTAGTTTCTCTAATCGCAATAAATGTCATTAAATCAATTTAATTCAATTGTAATTCTAAAGATTAACTATGTTGCCACAGCATTCATACTTTCATTTACTAGAATAAAATTCAAAAGCAACCACATACTTGAAGCATAAATCAGTAATGAATCACACCAGTAAAAATAGATAAATGAGATTAAAAAATGATTATTTCATCATTCAATAGAGAAAATATGACTTAATCTATGAAGAATTTAATAAAAGTTTAGCCAATCTCAAAATACTTTAATGGAAAAAGGATCTAAACCATAGAATTGTTTAAAATGAAATTCTAAATCTATGAATCGAATAGTGTTGAAATCACTGGATCCAATTGAGTTCCTTCTTAACTTCACCAAGATGTTTATTTCTCCATGGAATTGTTGGTTATCTCCAATTGTTTTTCCTCCTTGATTACTCTTCCAAAGTCCTTTATGGTTGTCTTTTCTCGCCCATTTAAAGTCCACAACATAAGATTTGAATTTGAATGGGCCAAAAAAGAGTCCATAAAGTTGAAAATTCGTTTACTCCGCGATCGGCGCTACAGTGCCAGCATTGTGCCCATTCCGACATAATTCGAATTTTTTTTTATAGATTCATTCTTCATTTGGATTAAAAAAACCTTAAATTGAACAGATGAATTGGATTAAAAATTATCTTAAAGTAAATAGAACAACGCTTCAAGAACATGAATTAATTCCTATGATTTTTATTCACTTTTTGGCATTTTAGCATAGTAATTTGGTGTTTAAAGTACACTTTTGTTCACTTATCAGACATCATCATAATAATTATACGTATTTTATCATACATTTAGAATGCAAATAAACATACATATATAGTGTGGACGATTATGAACTTATACTATCTAGTCTTTCGAAACTATAAGAAAGATTAGTTGGTCAGTTCTTAGGGAGTATTGTATTGACTTATACAATGTTCCATTTCTATGGTCTCTTCATCTTCTAGCATCTCCAATTAGTTCGGTTGCAACATATATCCTATACTATTGGAACGCACGCTTGAATAATTTGACTCGTAGGCCCATANAAAGATTAGTTGGTCAGTTCTTAGGGAGTATTGTATTGACTTATACAATGTTCCATTTCTATGGTCTCTTCATCTTCTAGCATCTCCAATTAGTTCGGTTGCAACATATATCCTATACTATTGGAACGCACGCTTGAATAATTTGACTCGTAGGCCCATACTAATTATAACAAACTCATAGGTCCAAAATAATTAAAAGCTAGTAGGTCCATAAAACAACAAGAATTAAACTAACCATTCAACACATTCACATGGTCAAGTCCATAATCATCAACTGAAAAAATATTCATCATATAAATGCTTTCCTATATGATATATTATATGTATACATGTTTCAGATTTGTAGCATATATGGCAGTTTAAACAAATGAATCGAAACAATTAAATAATTAATTAATCAAATTAATCAATTAATTTAATTAATGAGTTTATTTAACTAAAATCAAGTTAAATACCAAATTAGAGTTCAACTTTAATTCAACAATTTTAATTCGAACTTATTTAATTAAAATCAAATACAGTAGCAGAGTCCAATTCTAATTAATTTGATTAATTAATTTTTTTTAATTAAATACCAAGTTAGAGTCCAATTCTAATTCTACAATTTGAGGGCGAACTTATTTAATTGAAATCAAATTTTAATTAAATACAGAATTAGAGTCCAACTTTAATTCCAAAGTTTTAGGGCAATAGAATTTAACTAAAATCAAATTCTAATTAAAAGTTAAATTAGAGTCCAACTCTAATACCAAGATTATATTTTATTTTATTTAAATTAATTTTTAATTAAATAATAAATTAGAATCCAAATCTAATTCTAAAATTGTAGAGCGAAACTTATTTAACTAAAATCAAATTTTAATTAAATGTTAAATTAGAGTCCAACTCTCGTTTAATTGAATTAACATTTTAATTTATGATAAAAATCCAATTTTTTTTCTTAAATTTAGGGTCAAAATTTTATATTTTAAGTTAAAATCCAATGTTAACGATAATATAAAAGTCGCCAATTTTAAATAGGACAAGATTAAAATTTTGGTTAAACGCTTTTGAAATCCAAATTTAGAAATTCTTTGATAATTAAATTCAAAATCCTTTTTGAAATTGTATTCCGACCCTACTTTTTAAAATTATAAACAAGTCCTTCAATTTCGAAAATTTCATGACAACTCATTTGTTATTAAATTGCAACTTGACCCCTTTTATGCAATTTCAAAAATTGCATCAGAGGCTCTGCTTCCATCAAACCCAATTGATGCCCTAACCCTTTTTTTTTTTTGCGTTGACAGCGTCGACTATTGCCGATGCTGCAGACTCCATCTGCAGTAGTGGCCACTGCACTCAAGTGACAATACCCTGCTGTTATAGCAGCGGCAACAACAACAGACGTTGCTGCAGATCACAGTAGCATGTTGGTGCGCTCAGCCACCGCGCCCAGTGGCGCGAGTCACTAAGCATCGCCTCTGCGGCGGCGGCAACTCCTTGCCTCTACCTGTTGTAATCTAACCCATGTTCCTGACCAACAATTAGTTTTTCTTTTCAAAAATAGATTTTCAAAAATAAAATATAATTTTCTAAACTGCTAGATTCAAGAAAAATATGAACAATCAACTTTTGATTGTTCCAAGATGTATAGCAATTTCTAACAAATACAAAGTAAACTCTGATATCATTGTTAAAAATTTACTTATTCATGTATAGTGGAAAATAAAATAAATTTCAATTCCCACAAATGATCTGCTTTGTATTTAGATAGAAATCGTGATAGAAAATATACATTTGTTGAATTCTGCAAACTCATTTGCGTACCTTGAACTCGAACAATCATGTTCTACAATCTACAACTATCCAATTGTATAATCTCAAATGGAAACCTACACACAAAACAAGAATGAGAAAATTATGGTTTCTCTTTTCTTGTGATAACAAGATATAATTATGTTCGTTATTTTTTAAAAATTCTAATAATTTATCAGTATAAGTTCAAGGGGCATTGATCTGTCTCTCTTAAACTTAACGTGATCCAATATTTGATTACTGTGGTTAATTAAATTTTGTCCATAAATTAATTAATCTAATTAATTACCTCTGCTATATTAAAAAGTAACACAATTAATTAATTGTACAACGCTTGTCAATTTATTAATAAATATCATTTTTCTAGTTCTCCTTTTGTATGTGACCCGTTAAGTTCTCGATCACGATTCCTAAAGATGTGAATTATTATTTGATGTAATCAGAATCGATAAATTAAAATACTCAATTTCAATTTATCATCAATTCACATCCATCGTCCCACTTTGACATTTAGCAATGTGTAAAGGCAATACATGTGATAGAAAATTTCACGTAATATGACAAAATCAAATTTGTTTATGTACCGTGAAACTATAATCTTCTCTTCAACATAATCCAATCAATTACGAGATATGAATGCATGTTAATCTTGATTATTAATCATATATTTCATTCCATTCTTAAAAAATATAAGTCGAAAACTCTTTCCGCCTTATGAGCACACATCAGTCAAGGATTTCGTTATCAACTTAATTGAATGAAATGTAGATTATAATCTTTTACTACCTAACAGTGATAAATCCCCTATTGATCATTCACAACTTTCATATAATTCTTCACATACCCGAATGATATTATATTGGCAATTTTTGGTAGATTTGGTAGAGCAATATTCAATATCACCAAAGTATGACTGTCCTCATATAAGGCACTATGATGACCTCAAGTCGAATGATCAATTTCACTATCGAACGTTAGAGATTAACCATTGACAGTCATATAGTTATCAATGTGAAATCTCCCCAGTGGATTTTCAATGTTTTGATCTATAATAAAATATTCACGTATGCATTTAAGTTTCATTATACTTTAACTTGTGAGATTAATTACTTAATTAACAAGAAATGGTACATATTATGATCTAGTCGTAATAACGATATATGTATCTCGTTATTAGTTACAACCACGGATAACTTGAGATTTAGTTATATGTAATTTGTATCCCACAATCATAATTCCTTGTAATTAAAAAATTATTAAGACTTAGATATACGAATTCTATTATTTAATTCATTACAATGTTAATTCAATTAAATAATAAATATGTCATAAATAAAATGCATCAATATATATAAAAAATGTTTATGTCCAAAATCGATTAGATTTAAGGTATAACACTTACACGTGACTGATGATAGCGAGTGATAGTGGCAGTAGGTACATTGTTATTGGCGAATATGCATTTTTTTTTCTATTATTTGTCCTTATATCTTTTTGTTCTGTATTTCTTGGTTTATTATTGTCTATCTATGCCCAAGAAGTCATAATAGTATTTGGACAAAATTACCCTTATGAAAGAATCCATGTGCACTGCACGCCTGCCTTTTAGTGACGAAATTGAACGCCAACCGATGAAAAGGACCAATTGTGCCGTCAAAGGTTGAAAAGAGGATGTTATTGTCAAAAATGAAATGATAGGTCATGTTTCTGTAGCCCATAAGTTGGTAACCATTTATGCAAATAAGCTGATGGAAATTGTAGGAAATGATATTACATTTAGGTTCCGTTTCATTGCAAGAATAAAATTTGGGTTGAAAAAAAATGAATTTCAGATAATTAAATTATCTAGAACTCATTTCATTGAAAATTGTCAATTAATTGTATTTGATTGATATAATTTTACACCTGAAAAATATTGAAATTTTGGATCTTTTGATATTCGTTTGACTTTATTTTTCACGAAAATTATCCATTAAAGGGATATAATTTGTTACAATTGGGAATATAATTTGTTTCATTGTAAAAATAAAAAAAATTGCATAGAAAAGCTTTTTCCACCACTCCCACCAAAATGGTGGAAAAAGTTTTTCCTCAAAAATCAAAAAAATGTGAGCATGTGGGTGAAATATGTAAAACAAATTCCATGAAAAATTTGGGTAATCAAACATGCAAAAAAGGTGAAAAATGGAATTTAATTTCCATCTTCCATAGAATTAAAGTGCAATCAAACAGTGTCTTTGTCGAAGGGAAGAATTGAGTTTTAAATCATTTTTTATTGTATATAAATTTTCAAGATTGACAGTCTTTATACTCTTTGACGTAACACATAAGGAAATGATATTACATTTAGGTTCCATTTCATTGCAAGAATAAAATTTGGGTGGAAAAAAAATGAATTTCAGATAATTAAATTGTTTAGAACTTATTTTACTGAAAATTGTCAATTAATTGTGTTTGATTGATATAATGTTACACCTGAAAAATATTGAAATTTTAGATCTTTTGATATTCGTTTGACTTTATTTTTCACGAAAATTATCTATTAAAGGGATATAATTTGTTACAATTGGGGATATAATTTGTTTTCATTGCCAAAAAAAAAAAAAAAAAACCAAGAAAACCATTTCCCACCAAAAAATATAATTTGTTTTCATTGCAAAAATAAAAAAATTGCATAGAAAAGCTTTTTCCACCACTCCCACCAAAGTGGTGGGAAAAACTTTTCCTCAAAAATCAAGAAAATGTGAGCATGTGGGTGAAATATGTAAAACAAATTCCATGAAAAATTTGGATAATCAAACATGCAAAAAAGGTGAAAAATGGAATTTAATTTCCATCTCCCATAGAATTAAAATGCAATCAAACATTGTCTTTGTTGAAGGGAAGAATTGAGTTTTAAATCATTTTTTACTGTATATAAATTTTCAAGATTGACAGTTTTTATACTCTTTGACGTAACACATAATTTTGCTATTGATTGTAACAATATTTATTAAAGCTTGGTTGACAAATAGAATGAATAAATATAAATAGATTTAATAAAAAGTTAACAATAAGAAAATAAAATAAAAAGTATATTATTTCTATGGATTGAATATGTCAGACCGGTTTAGCACAGACAAGGGTGTTTTAGGAAATATATCCAATTTGCGAAGTGACAATTTTAAATAATCCGATCAATAGAGTTTTCTCATGGGTAATTATATTACTATTACAAAATTTATTAAATGTACCACAAATTTTTTATTTATTTAAATATCCTTAAGTAAAATTACATAATTATGATTTTAATATACTTTTTAATTAAATAAATTATTGTTATACTGCAAATATAAAGCCTAATTTCTTTTTTTCTTTTTCCTCAACATCTCATTGCCATAGCGGCGACTTTTACCTTCTTCCATGACGTCAAGACAATTTTATTTTGTTCACGGTAAATGAATTTATACTCTATTTGACCACGATTTATAGATGATTTTTTTTCAATTTATTTGTCAAGTTTGAAAATTAAGAATATGATCTTTTGTTGAGTCAAACAGATTTATTATGAATTTAAAATAATTGAAACAGTACTGTGGTGTTCAGGCCAACCAAAATAGGTCGTGTGGGGGCAACCAAAATACTGTAAAAGCTATCCCATTAGTTGGAAATCTGATCTTGTATTTATTCTTGGTTGAATATCGTTTTATTACTCTAATTTTTGAGATTAAACTTTATGACTTAAGTTCCAAATCTGCTTCATCAAAATAAAACCCCATTCGTTATTAAAATCTTTTTATCCATGAAATTATAAGGTTGTTGTCGATAAAATTTCTTTATTTCCAAGTGTTTTCAAAATAAACTTTGAAGATAAAAAAAGGAAATTGCAAATACATTAAAAATTCATATTTTCAATAAAAATGCCAAGACAAACAAATTAATGACAACTTCAAAGGATCCTTTCAGATATAATAATTATTTGTGACAAACATTCAGTTTATTATGGCACGGTGTTCTTCATCGATCTTCTGTTTCCAATGGCTGCGAAATAATGATGGGAAATGTTCAGAAAATGAGGATTAATATTGGTGACTAATACAACACAATATTGTATTATTTTTATTATTTTATTTTATTTTTTTGTTTTTATCGACTTAGGAGTATAATTATAAATTTATTGCGATATATTTATTAAAAATATATTATAATTGTGGTATGATTATAATGTGGTGTAGTAATTAAAATTTGTAGTAATAATATAATTACCCTTTTCTCATTTTATATTTTGTCATTAGATTTATGAGAAATTCATTTACTAAAGAATATCTCTAATTTCTTATTTTAATATGCAAGAGTATAATCTAAATTAGAGTTATTATAGTTTTTACACAACTTTTGACACGTGAAAATCTCAATTAAGTATAGTATTGAAAGGAAATAAATAAACCTCGTGCTAGTAATAAATAGCTGGATAAAAATTGTAGCTGGGTCTCTAACCTTTTGGAAAGTGCAAATGAATCTAGAATATTTCATTTTTTTACGATGTGATCCATATCCTTTTCATAATAAGTAGCAAAAGGACCTTTAGACAATATTCATCCAGAAGTTCATTAAGTCAAAGGTTGATTAAAACTTGACAAGTTTTAAGAAGTGCAAAATTGAAGTTGAGCAATTTTTTTATTTAAACAATTAAAATAATTTAATTAAAAAAATAAAAAATAAACTATTCGTTTTCCTAACCCCTATTCACCCCACAACTAGCTGGCATCATCCTCAATTATAGATGAAATTTCTTCCAATCATGCTACATGTACACTCTCTTTTACACTTTTCACATGACAACATCCACACTCTTGATTTCGAACACATCTATCATATCACTGTACAATTTTGTCTACGTAAGATTGCATATCAACCAAGTTGTCA
>CAIGRN010058011.1:0-13225 GCA_903798345.1 Fraxinus anomala
TCGGGGAATACCTAAACTAGGATCTATACACTATTATTTGTGTATACAGGATATGTCATACGCCTTTAGAATGGGAGAATACATCATAGCGTGTGTTTCATGCCACATGTGCTTCTACGACCAATATTGGATAAATAAGTGAATGGATCATTGCTTCCTCATTGTGTTAGACACTGATGTTTATATAATCTCATATATACCCTTATGACTTTTGACTTGTTTCTTGAGATTTTATTTTGGTGTTACTACTTTAGCATATTGTCAATAACTATGATTGATTCGGTTTGATGGGACATGTTTAGGAAATCAATTGATTTAAAGTTGAAGGATTCAAATAGGAAAGGAAGAATATTTTGACCAACATTTATATTTATATTCACCAGTCGGACAATTGTGTTTAATCATTTAGGGTATTGGACACAATTGTGAATATAATGATACGATGTGGGGTTCAAGTATGTTTCATAAATACTTGAGGGATCGAAAATGCTTGAATTAATGTTGAAAAATAAGTTTGGGGTATAACGAGATGTAATGTTCCTCTAGTAGAGCTAAGAGCTACTATATATCCCTAATAGGTCTATAGTACTGTGAGCTCTAATATACTCATTGGTCACATGATCTATTTATCGTATGAATTTTTGTAAGATAGATTTTGAGAAAGATCTAACGTTTGACATTCGTTGTCCCTTGTGGTTCGGATCAAACCCAACATGTACGAGTGAGAGATGTTAGAAAATATGGGTCATGAGTCGCCCATATGGGTTGACTCGACACATAAGTTATTAAAGTGAATTGAAGAAAGTAATTTGAATATAATTCAAATTCATAACTTCTAGCAACTCCCACCAACTTCCAAGCTTTTGTATAACTCCCATAACTCTTTCTTGTACTTAGAAGAGATGAAAAAAAAAAAAAGATGGTTAAAAAATGGTGAAAATTCGTATAGAAAATATTACCAAAATTGAAAGGCACATATAACCACTATTTTGGTTTGAAAATTCACTAAAATTGGCATTTAGGTTGTGACTAATAATTCCCTTCCATTGTGATCGGAATTTGGACTATTGGAGTGCAAGAAAATTGTAGATTTGGAGTTTTGGAAAGTAAGGTGATTCAACTATTCAAAAGATATTCGAATTCAACATTTCAAGTAAGCATCTTAACCCGAAATTCATGTTAAAGTATGCTACAAATTACTTCAGTAGGAGTAGAAAATTGTTTGAAAATTACGTCCCCAAAAGAGTTCCAATTGAATAAAGAAAGTTGCCTTTGCACACGGATTTTTTTTGTCTCTACACAACAATCAGTATTTTAATCATAGCTCTTTCTCCCGATATTCGATTGAGGACTCTCAAAGTGAATTGGAAAGATAATTCAAAGGGTTACAACTTTGATAGAAATAAAACTTTTCCAATTCGGACGTTTACTATGCCAAAAATGAGTCTCAATATTCGGCTAAATATTTGGAATATAACTTGTACAATTAAAAATTAATTTTAATAATATTTTGATCATATTCCATTACTTTTTTTAATTCTAATTCTATCCAATCGTCTCTAGCAATCTTTGAAGTATTGTCTTGTGGTCCGAATCAACTATTGAATATTTTTAATTTGGTACTCAAACTTTGGATTTGACTTTCACCAATTTTCGCTTCTTTATTTCAATTTCTTGTTCAACCATTGAGTTTTACCTATATAACATAAAATACAATAATTTAAGATATATTTTATCAAAAAAATTACAAATATCGATATTTTAGGACTCCGAATAAGTGTATAATATTATCACCAAACAGTAATGTGACTCAGGTCTTCCGATCATCTTACACCAAAATATATTCATACAATTGATTGACTTGATCTTTGGAATGCTCGCAACCGCCTTTTTCATATATGGAGAATACAACATGCTACTAAGTATTCGTCCAAGTGTACAGTAACTTATGTACATGGACGTGAGTGAAGTCGGAATATGTTGGCCATATACCGGTGCAAAAATTGAGGTCAACAACCATTAAAATCAAAATTGAAACTTGTCAAAACTGCGATAACTTCCACCAAAATCATCGTTAAAATCGCCCATCACAATGACCAAAATTACCATTAAATCGCCTCCACACCACCACCACCACTACTAAAATCACTATTACGACTAAAATTAATAACACGATATTAGTGCTTCAGATATATAACATATGATCCAATTTAAAATTTTACAATTGATTATCTTATTATCTGAATTATAAGTCCTCAATTACACAAAGCAAAATGCTGCCCAAACTAAGAGAGACGTGATAATGGAGGTGAGGGTGTTTAAAATTATTAGGCATTTCAAAGTATATTCCATTATATTGATGAAAAATAGTTGGCTTGAGCTATGCATCGCGGATCATTGACTAGTAATGATACTGTCTCCCTTAAGGTTCGGCTCACATCCGAGCTCAAACACTTCATCTGTGGATCGAGGTCTTCTTTAAGTGAAGAATTTCGATGAGAATTCCAAGTACGAAGCCAGATCATAATCGAAATTTCCATTTGTGGTTAATATTTCATTTTTGTCATTTAGTTAAAGTAATCTATATGGGTTTCTTGAGGACGCTGATTTTATAATTTAAAAATGTGCCTTTTTACTGGATTTATATTGTAGATTTATTCAAAATAGTATCCTCATCATCAGTTCTTTGTATATGCGTGGTGGCTGGAGGGGTAGTGGTTGGTAGCGGTGCCGTGGTGTGGTGTGGTGTGGTGATGAGATTGTGGTGGTTGGTAGCAGTGGCAGCAGGTGAAACGGAAGAAGATGACCTTTTTCTTTTCTTAAAAAAATCCATTTTCTGTTTTTTTTTTTTTAATTATGATTTTTCTAACTAGATGATTGTTGTGACCTAATACTATGTGCATTTCACGTACTTAGTGATTTTTAAGGTGTACGGTAGGTTGGAATAGTTTGATTTGACTTAATTTGTTGGAAAATATGAATAAAATTCCACATCGACTTGACAATTATGAATTTATAAGGCAAATATTTTTAGAACTTAACCATGCAGAAAATACTAGATGAATCCTCAATTGTAGTTGAACGAAAAGTAATAAATTGATGAGCTAAGTATCATTTTCCACAAGGATTCAAAATCTAACCAATTGAACCTAGCCCGATCACATGGATTTTAAAGTTTGGTTGATTTGCTATCTACTCAAGACCAACTACTTTATAAAAATGAGCTAAAAATAATTTAATATATAGTGGCTTTGGATATTAATCAAATTAAGATGTAATAAGTACTAGGAATCTGACTTTTGCCAATTTAATCCTCTTTGACTTGTCAATTCCGCTATTGGTTCCAATTCATGCAATTTATGACAACGGGTGATCTTAATTTACCCTACTATAATATTAGAACTATTCTCATATACAACCCTTCAATATTAGTATTGAGAATTCGAATTATGAAAATGCATAAATACTCAAGAATGCCAAATAAAGATTGTGTAGAGAAGAGAAGTGTATTCCTACCTTATATTAGATCATACATTGTTTATTATTATGTCCTACAGCAATTTTGAACCTCTTGAAAACAGAACTAGAAATCCATACACTCCGATGGTGATCAAACATTCAAACATA
The DNA here is from genome assembly GCA_903798345.1 of Fraxinus anomala. Classification (NCBI taxonomy): domain Eukaryota; kingdom Viridiplantae; phylum Streptophyta; class Magnoliopsida; order Lamiales; family Oleaceae; genus Fraxinus; species Fraxinus anomala. The sequence continues at coordinate 3,628 of CAIGRN010058011.1, forward strand.
ATAAAAGTACTTCTCAAAAAGAGAATCTTCGATTTAAAAGTTCATAAAAGGCTTCATCGTAGTTTAGAGAAGTTAAACCAAGCATATTCAAACTATAAAAACAATAATTGATATGAAAATACATCACCTGGAATTAAATTAATAAGAAAAAACTGGAAAGAGAAACCTTGAACACTCGAATTCCTCCATTTGTTCTTGAAAAATATTCTGACTTCATGTTTCTTCCCACTCAAGAAATCCAATGTGATGCAAAACCAACGAAGAATTCAATGTTCTTACCTCCAAAGCCACCTCCAAAAATTAAATTAACTTCTTAAGAATATAATTTTCTTCAAATCCTAGGAGATTCCTCCTCAAGTAATAGGTTTGCCCTTAAATCCACGTCCATATGAGTACAAAGACGATATTCCAGTCGAAAGCTTGCTGCAACAAGCCCTGGTTTCCTCCATTAGGGTGCCTGCAGGTGGAGCTCGCTGGTGCAAGCTCTGTTTTAGTGAGCTTATGAGCTCACTCCAGGGAGTCCCGATACTTCCCCTTGTATGTGAGCCTCAGGTGACCTTTTGAGTCCTCCTTTAATCCTCTTGACCTCAATATTTGCTTTAAGTCAATAGCGTAATCCTACAAGACAGAGAAAGAGCGAAAAATCAACTGGCAAACACCTCAAATACTCTGGATAAAATTTGAAAATTAGGAAAATCATGAACTAAATAAGTACAAGAAATGCAGTTATCACCTTCCAGTGACAAGATAATGCAGTTAAAAAGACATCTTTCAAATATGACCAAAGGAACCTAACTATCACCAAATTCCGTAGAAACATCAAAGGCAAGGCTGATGAACTATATCTAATGGATTCTCTCATTCATATGGAGGATCTAAGTGATAGATTTTCTGATATGAAAAATACCGCTACAGTTGTTTATTGATAGGAGTGAATATATATAGATTACAAAGTATTGAATAGATAAACAAACTGAGAAAAGCTTATTCCTAGATAATAGATAACGATAAAACTAACCTATACAAATCCAAGTACAAGATTACAGATAAAACTAATCTATACAGTTTCAAATACAAGATAACAGGAGTACAGATAAGATTTCAAGAATACAAATAAGATTTCTTCTATTATGCCATCTCAAGTTGGAGTTCAAGAGGAGAGTCCAATCTTGTCCTTAAGAAGAAGAACTCTAGCATGAGGAAGAGGCTCGGTGAGAGCATCAGCAAGTTGATCAGTAGAGGAAACATGTGCAACCTGAAGAGAACCACCTTGAACTTGATCAAGAATAAAATGAAAATCAATGGCCATACATTTCATTCATGAATGAAAAACCAGATTAGAACAAAGTGGAGTAATCCCAACATTATCACAATAAACAACAGGACTTGTAGAGATTGAAATACCAAGATCAGTTAACAAAAAACAAATCCAATTAAGTTCTGTTGTAGCAACTGAGTGATAGTCAGTTTCAGTGAGGATCATGCTACAGTTCGCTACTTATTTGAACTCCAAGGGAGGGCATTCCGGTCAAGATAATCAATTTCAGCGCTGGTGGAGGAAAAATCATCCTGATTGCCCATCCAATCAGCATCGGAGAGGCATGTAATGATAGGAAGAATCCTTGAACAGCTACAGACCATCATTTATAGTGCTACAAAGATAACGTAGTAGTCTCTTGATAAGAGCCCAATGTTCAGTTGTCTTTGCATAAATTAGGAGAATTTATCTACAACAAAGTCAATATCAAGGCGATACTCGTATTGCTTGAAACTCTGTAGGATTTGAAAGAGTAGCTCTAGAATGCAATGTAAGAGAAGAAGAATTCGATGGGAGATGCTTGGCCCCTGGTTTAGCATTTGTCATCTGAGTTCGAGCAAGAAGATCCATGAGATAATGTTGTAGATAAAGTAGGATGCCATGGTTGTTGGGGACAACTTCCACGCCAAGAAAATAAGAGAGCAAACCAAGATCTTTTAAAAAGAAACTATTAGGAATTTGAGGATGTGATATGGCGCGATCTAAAGTATATCGCATAAACAAATAAGCAAGAACATGATTTAAAAGAAAAGCAAACAAGAAGAAAAAATTCGCAGAGGAACCGAATATTTTATTAACAACTAATGGAGAGAAAAATAAAACTTCTGCAATAATGTACTATCAAAACTGAATGAAAAGTCTACTATTTATAGGAGAGATGTCCAAACCCTAGAAGTAACGTAAAATATGGAAACTAGGTCAAAAATCGCGTAAAATCGAAAAATAAGGAAACAAATTCGCGGTCCGTCGCTCGGCTATAAGCGGGCGACAGTCTGTTGCTCGAGCGACATGTGGGCGAGAGATTTACTGTTCCAATTTTTCTCCTCTAGCTCGAGCTTCCGTCCAGTGCCGTCAATCCGTCTTTTCTCCTTCTTGGACTCTATTTTGACATTTTCAAGCTCAATACTCCAACTGCGAAGCTCTAGACCTAATTTGGACCGGATTTGGGTCACAAAATCCAACAATCTCCACCTTGACACAAATTCTGGTGCAACGAACGAAACTCCAACATTTCTCCACCTGAAAAAATAAGTTCGACTCCAGCGAAATACATTGAATTCTTCAACTTGAACCAAACCTCTCAAACATTCAAAAAATACTCTTCATCTTCCACCATATCCAAACACGGATACAAATGACCCAACCCCTGGGTTCCCAAAATTCACAACGAATCCAAAATTTACCAAATAGGGTCGAAATACACCCTGTATCAGAATCACCATTAAATGCTTTAACTGAAGGTCCCTGACTAGTCTCATCACCTTCAATAACTCCAAAAGCATGCACATCCAGATCAGCATCCCCTACCTATTTCCAATAGATCTCTCCCTAGCCGTTGAATACAATGGAAACGCAGACCAGCGGAATTACCCGTATTTCCCAAACTCGACAGAGTAGTATTAGTTTCTTCACTGATTCTGCCCAACCCTGCAAGATGTATAATTGAGACTTTCTCCGTCCCTCCAATACAACACGGACACCATTTCGGACCTTTAATACTCTACCTGCACCAGAGAACGCGTACCCTCTCGATTCCAGGGTACTCAGGGAGATGATGTTCTTCTTCAAGTCTGGAACATGTCGAACCTAGTCAAGTGTTCTGATTATTCCATCCACCAACTTCAATCTGACTCTCCCAATACCAGCTACCCGACAAGATTCGTTGTTTCCCATGACAACGACGCCTTGTGTCACCATTTTATATGATTCAAACAAATCCTGATTTGGACACATATGAAACGCACCAGCAGTATCCAAAATCCACTCCTCGTCAGGTTTGGATTCCACGTCAAAAAATCGTCAAAAGATCTCCATCAATTACAAAGTTCTCTGCAATGTCTACTTCACCTGAAATCTCTGATTGCCTTCCACGATTTGCAATTGAATTACCCTTACCATGCAACTTCTCGCAATCCCTCTTGATGTGTCTTTTCTCTTGCAGTAAAAAGGGACCATATTACTGAAATCAACCATTGACTTGCCCCTTTGCTGATCACCACAAACCACAAGAGCTTCATCATCTCTGGAACCAGCTCCAACCAGATGCTTCATCTTCTCCTTTGAAAAAAAGGCACCATACATGTCTTCAATGGTGAGTGTGTCACGACTATATAGAATCGTGTCCCTAAACGACGAAAACGAACTAGGCAAGGAGTACAATAAGATTAAGGCCAAGTCCCATTCATCATATTTTACCTCTAACATCTCCAAATTAGAGACAATCTCCTTAAACACAGTCGGATGATCTTCCATTGATCGGCCTTCTACCATGCGATGAGAATAAATCATCTGCTTCAGATACAATTTACCGGTTATACTTTTGGTCATGCACAATTGCTCTACTTCCAACAACAATATAGCTAATGTTTTCTCCTTCAAGATGTCCTGAAGAATGTTGTTAGATAGATGAAGATGAATCTGTGAAAGTACCTTACGATCTTTTCGTTGCTTCTCCTATGTTGTCCAAGTTGTGGGCATCTTATCAAATCCCAACAAAATATCATCCAAATTCATCTGCGCCAATATAGCTCTCATCTTCACTTACCAATACTCCAAATGCGAAGCCTTAGACCGAATTTAGGCCGAATTTGGGTCACAAAACCCAACAAAAATATTCACATAAAAAATTAACAAATGGATTTACTAGAGAAATGTTACTCCCAGTTATAATCAAATCATCAACATAAACAAGTAGGTGGAGAAGGTGCCCATTCAGTTTGTAAAATAATATTGAAGAAAAAAATTATGAATTTCGTGATACCATGCTCGTGAAGCCTTCTTGAGACCAAATGGATTTTGAAAGTTTGCACACATGAAATGATGATCTTGATCGATGAAACCTTGTGATTGAGCCATGTAAACAGTCTTATAGAGGCAACCTTGTAGGAATGCGTTAGTAACATAACTTAAGCTGACGAATTGACCAACCTCAACTTACAGATAGGCTTAGAACAAGGAAAATTGTTGTGAGTTTAACCACATGGCTAAAAGTATTATGATAATCTACTCCCAGTCATTGGTGAAACCTTTTGCAACTAAGCGAGCCTTATACCTATCAATAGAGCATTAAAGTTACGTTTGATTCTAAAAATCCTTTTACAACCAACAACTCTATGACAAGGATCAGAAGGTACTAATTGCCATGTCCCATTTCGAACAAGAACATCATATTCTTGTGACATAGCTCGATGCCTTTTTAGATCTTTGATAGCTTGGGTCATAATTGTAGGTTCAATATTGGTGAATTTGGATAATTGGGTGCAGAGATTATGTTTCTTGAAAGGTTTTGTAAATGTTGTCTTTTGCCCTAGTGGTCATTGGGTAAGTCGTTTGGAAAGTGTTATAGGTTGATATAGAAATAGCTTGTGTAATTGGTTGGTTAGGAGAATAAGGGATAAAGGGCGTAGGTTCAGGTGTGATAGTTATGTTGTAACCGATTGTGTTGAAGCTTCACACATGGACTACCTTTGTATGAATGATGTTGAATTGTTGGCCTTTTTTTTGATTTTAAGCATTAGTGGAACCCAAGTATAGATGGTAGATGACTCAGGACGTGGACATGAAATGGATAAAGAGTTAAAAGGAAAAATAGACTCAATGAATTTACCATGTCTAGAAACAAAGATTTCTGATGTTGAAGGATCTTAACAATAATAAGCACTTTGAGTTAGATAGTACACAATAAACACTCATGGTTTAGAGCAAGACTCAAGTTTATGAAAAGTATATAGTCTAAGCCAAGGATAACATAGACAACCAAATTCTTCGAGTTTAAGATAATTAGGAAGAACACCAAAAAAAAAAAATTCATAAGGAGAAAATAAATTTAATGTCGAAGTTGGGATGCGATTAATTAGGTACATGACGGTAGCAAAAGAATGAGACCAATAAGTTAAAGGAAGTGAAGCGCGAAAAAGAAAAGTGAGACGTGTTTCAATTATATGAAGATGTCGTCTCTCTGAAAAACCATTGTGCTCAGGTGTGTGAGGCGAAGTCAAATGAGATAAACCATGAGTAGCAAGAAATGACGCAAGAGCTATAAATTCACCATTGTTATTAGAATATAGTGTCTTGATATTAAGATTAAAATATTTCTCGACAATGGCTTTAAATCTAATGAACAATTCTTTTACTTTAGTTTTTTGTTTGAGAGGATAAAGGTAAATGTATTTGGTAAAACGATCAACAAAAATTACATAATATTTAAATCCATCTTGAGACATAATTGGTGAAGTTCAAACATCAGAAAATATTATTTGAAGAGGTTGAGTAGAGACAAGAGTTGAATTGGAGAAAAAAAGTTTATGACTCTTATTGTAGTGGCAAGCATTACATGAAAAATCAGAAAAAATAGAAGAAGCTAAACCTATATGATATTAGAAACCATATGCTTTAAAATAGGAAAAAGGGGATGTCTCGATCTATGGTGCCATTCAGACGAAGTAGTCTTGAAACTAAAGAAAGCAAATAATGGGGGATTTAATGGCCACTTATACACACTATCCTTAGTTGGGCCCTTCAAAAATGTTGTTCTTGATAAATGCATTTTACACATTTATTTAGGTCACAAAATATGGATAATTATTGAAAAATATATTGGAATATGACTTAATTCTATATAAATTACATTTTGTAAGATAACATTGATAGGCATGGTGGAATTTAGGAAAAACAAGTAAAAAAAGACTAAAATGGAAGAAAACCAAGTTTAGGGGCCAAAGTGCAAATAGTCAAAAGATGACCGACCTGGAAGAAGAAATGGAGATGTGAAAGATTCGAAGACCAACATGAAATATTGGAAGAAGAAGAAGTAAGAAAAAAGGTCATGAAACGAGAAAACGAAGTTCGGAGACAAAAACACAAAGAATGAAATTTCACTTAAACTATGATATAGAATAGTATTCTCTTCATGCTGTCGCATGTCATGATTCAGGGAATTCCAGGGTTGAAATTCATTGAACTATGCTATAGCATGAGATTGTACTATCTATAACATAATACATTTATGGAGGAAAAATTCTCGAGGATGACACCCTCGACCTTGTAGACAAAATAGACAAACTCTCGAGGATGAAATATTGTTGAGGATGAATCACGATCCCCTTGTAGACAAAATCAACTACCTTCTCGAGGATGAAACCCTCGACCTTGCTAACGTGAGAGGGATCGAGGATACGATCTTATCCTCATTTGTTATTTTCATTAACCCCGAACTATTACTCGAGCTAACTCCTTGTGCTATTTTGTAGAATTAGAGATGTCTTTCAACCCGTCTACACTTCTTACCAACGTACACAAGTAAAGGGCCCGAAGTCAAAGGCACCCATCCTGTTGAAGGGAAAGAAAAAGGTAAGGAAAGTCGCACCCCAACCAACAGCAGGTGGTACTGGACAAAGCTTGAAGACTAGGAGCCTAATGCCCCCGTCTCCACCTTCCCCGAGATCACATACCCGAGTCTCAACTCATTGTGGTACTTCGAAGATCAATGATCTAGAGGAGGACATCAACCTTCCATGTTCAGTGATGGATAAACAAGCTCGATGTCCTCTGATCCCAAGCTTGGTGAACAAATATGTAGAGGAGGTCGATCATGAGGAGAGGATGAGGTCCCTCGAGATGTTGACCCTCAAGGTATAATCTCGATCCCAAAATGTTGATCTCAACCTTGTCCTTGTTTGTTAGACTCTGAGTGTGGCCCGGGGTCTAGTGATGAAAGGGTCTAGCGGCTCGAACAAAGTAAAAGAGCTCAAGGAAGAAAATGAGCAAAATAAGAAGCAAATTCGCGGGCTAGAGGTAGAACGCGATTTGGTAAGGATCAAGGTACGGAAGGCTTGGGACCAAGTGGAGGGTTGTAAAAGATGTTGTCGAAGAGGGCAAGCTCAAGCTCATTCTTTCCAAGAAGGGCTTTGAGGATCAACTAGTGAAGGGTTGGGCCCAGGCGATAGAAGAGTTTAAAAAATTGGAGGAGTTCGAGATACTGCTTGGACAGTACGGGTCTGGCTCTTATCATTATGGCTTGAGGTTGGCTCGTTCATTTTTGAGGACCAAGCTCCTCGAGGACTTGAAGTCCATGGTTGAGGAGCTTAAGTCGGTCAACAAGTTGGCTAACAAGCTCGAGCTTTCTGCATCGGAGGTCGAAGGCGAAGAAGAGGATGGGGAGGATGTTGAGACTCCAAATCAGGGAGATCCTACTGACGTAACAGATCTTGATTAAGCCCTTCCCCGAGGACTTGTAATTATGCTTTAATTATGCTTTTGTTTTGGAAATGTACAAGTACATTGCCTATTCTGGGCTCTTTTTTTTTTTACTTTAATGTTATTTCGATATTTTACCTTGCATTTTGTTGCGAATTGTGTTCATTATTTTTGATCATATCAATCTCAAGGTCGAGTTCTTATCTTGGATGGTTGTGTCTCGAGATCTTGGTAAGCTAGATTATGCTGCCTCCTAATTGGTAATGAACTCAAGTTCTATAATATTTATACATCGAGTTCGAGCGTAATACTTTTCTCGGGTTATTCGATTTTACACCATGCACTCCTCAAGCATAATACTTTGTTCAAGTTTTTTGTTTGCTTTGTAATGGATATGTAGCTTGAGCATTTTACTTTACCAGTTTTTGGACAACAAGCTCGAGTTTTTGTCCATTTTGTAATACGTATGTAACTAGAGTATTTTTTCCTGAGCTATGATATTTTGGGCTCTAGAAAGTAGAGTTCGAGCGTGATACTTGGTCATTGTTCTAGTAAGTAGCTCAGGCTTTCTTCATTTTTTTCTTTTTCATTTTTTGTATCTCGGGGCTTGTTTGTGGATGGTGAGTACAAGCCCGACCTCCACCTCAACATAATTTGACATTGAGAAATATTGAGTATTGAGGTCGGGGACATTATAGTTGACAGACGTATTAGCTGCATGCGCGGAGTACGACCTTATGCTAATTTAATGTACTAACTGCATGCACGAAGCATGGCCTTATGTTAATTTATGTACAAGCTGCATACGCGGAGCATGGCCTTATGCTAATTTATGTCATTTGCGTTGAAAGAAACTTGACCTTTAATCTCCATGCCCTAACTAGAAGATATGCAAGGCACACCTGTCATATACACTTGAAATAATTTCTCAAAAAAAAAAAAAAATAAATAAATAAAGATGCCAGGAAATGTACTGCTAAATATCTTAGTATAAGCCTACCTGAAAAAGGTGCACATGAAGTCGAAGCTCGATTTAGTTACATTATTGGAGATCATTTTACCCTCTTGAATGTATACTACGTATACAAACAAAATAAGGAGGATCCACAATGATATCACAAAAACTTTGTCAATCAAAGCAAAGAAAAATGGAATAACACTAGCTGTCGGGAGTGGATACATTGATCTTGAGCTTAGTACAGCTTTGAAAATTAACAACATTGATGTCAAATGGTGCACCTTGAACCTCAGTGTATGCCTATGTGTTGGGAAAAGGCTAATTAATACACACAAGTGTTCAACAAGATAATTAAGCTTGGGTTGACCTCTGTTGAAAACCGCAACAATATTCTAATTGTTCAAAGCGAACCTTCTCTCATCTTATTGAGGCAAGTTCGTAAGACCTCGCAACATCGAGGCTAACTCGTAAGACCTCATCTTATCGAGGCGAGTTCATAAGACCTAACAATGACAAGACGCTAACTCGTAAGACCTCATCTTATTGAGGCTAGTCCATAAAACCTCACAATGACTAGGCTAACTCATAAGACCTCATCTTATTGATTCGTTCATAAGGCCTTGCAATGGAACAAGCCTATTCTTCAGCAGCATGATCTAATATCATTAATGTGAGCTCATGGACCTCACAACATGAGAGACTATTGGTATAAGAATACCCTAGTAGTAGGTAGTGGTGGCAATGAGTCGAGTCGAGTCAACTTGACCCTTACCCGCACGAGCTCGTGGCTCGTGGACACGAGCTTGTTGGTTTTTTGGCGAGCTCGACTCGTGCCCGAGCTATCCAAAAACGAGTAGCTCGGCTCTTTTTTTTTTATTTTTTATTTTTACTACTCTAAACCTAATATA
>CAIGRN010058015.1:0-10206 GCA_903798345.1 Fraxinus anomala
TTAAACCTAATTATTTCTTTAATCACTGTAATAACTTGTTCTTAATACGGTGAAATTCATCCAAAGCACATGCAGAACCTCCTCTCCAATCTATTTTTTTCACTTCTTAAAATTTTCATTATTAAAAAATTCTCGTTTGATATTATATTTTACGCTATGAGTGAATATTTTCAGCGATTCAAAAATATTTGAAAGCTTTCAATGCAACCATGATCACTATGTTATGGGCGACATTTAAATGTCAAAAATTATCTTTTATAGCAAAACCATGATTATTAATTTTTCTTTTTATTTCTTTTCCTTATCGATATCAACGTAAAAATGTATGAAATTTAAACCAAGATTATTAATTTCATTTCTTGTGGCCATTTTCGACTTGTTATTATGAATTTATCATTTATCAAAAAGTGACATTATACTTTTTAACAGTTAACTCATTCAAAAGAGTGATATTTACTTCCATAACAGATGAAGAGATTAATTTTATCTATACCTGCAAAATGAATATAAATGAAATAGTGTGATACTTAAAAAAAAAAAAAAAGTGACAGAGTATGTCACTTTTAAATTTCAGCATATTAATTCAAAATAAGATAGCTAGATGCAATTTTTAAATATAAAAAAAGTGACATAACGTGTTGTGTCACTTTTCATTTAAATGTCACGCAAACAATAAATTTTTGGCTAAGCTTACAATTTATTTATGAGACATTTTTTTGGTTGTCAATTTATTTTGTATTGTGTTAAATGTAAATTAAGCTTTTATAATAAAAAAAGTGACATTTTATTCACTTTTTAATTAAAAAAGTATCACTTAACTTTACACAATATTATTTTACTTTCAAAATACCCCTAATTTTAAAGGTATTTTTTGTAAATTGTTATTTAATTTAAACTGGTGAGTGATGTAATTTTGACTTGATTAAAACTCGATAAAAGCTCGATGTTTGCTTATAAGCCATGTAAATAAAGCCCATTGTTGGGGACATTTATAGCCTTGGCCCGTTGTACGTGCAGTCAAACTCAATATTTAATTTTAATCACATATTTATAGGATTCATAACTTTTTAACCAAATATTTTATAAATTTTATCAAAATCTAATATTTTAATCCTGGTCAAACATGGGCTTAATATACAATATGAGGAGATAATCAGTTAGAGGTTTTTCTTGACACCGAAGTATCTCGTTTTGCAACGTTGTAATTGATTTCTACTGGGAATCAACTTCTTCATGAAAAATTTATATCTATAATATATTAAATATCACATCAAGTGAGAATCATTTTTGGATGATTATAGTCCTACTACATTCAATTATTTTAATAATACATTACTTTTCTTTTTCAATATTTATTTAATTTACAAATTGTAATAAATATTATAATTAATTCTCAATTAATTAAGATTCACATTCATTTAATTAATATTAATTAGAATTTCACATTCACATTCACGCCTATGTTCATATTATTAATTTCAATGTTTTTAAAACCAATGCGAACATTTATCATATAAGTTATATCACATCATGTGAAAATAATTTTTTTGCCTGATTATAACCCTACTGTAACTCAATTATTTCAATAATACGTTACTACAATACTTTACTTTTCATTCGTCAATATGTATTTAATTTACAAACTGTGATAAATAATAATTATTTGGCCAATTGTAACCATATTGCAATTCAATTATTTCAATAATAATTTACTATATATCTTACTTTTCATTTTTCAATATGTATTTAATTTATAAACTATAATAAATATTATAACTAATTAATATTCACATTCATTTAATTAATATTAATTAAAATTTCACATTTACATTTACATTCACGTCCATGTTTATGTTATTAATTCCAATGTTTTAAAAATCAACTCGACTATCTATATAATATATTAAATATTACATCAAGTGAGAATAATTTTTTGGTATAACTATACTAAAATTTAGTTATTTCATTAATGCATTACTTTTCATTTTTCAACATGTATTTAATTTACAAACTATAATAAATACTATAATTCTCAATTAATTAACATTTACATTCATTTAAATTATTAATTAGAATTTCGTATTCTGATTCACGTTCACGTCCATGTCCATGTTATTAATTCCAATGTTTTAAAAATCGATCCGACAATCGACTCGAAAAAAGAATGAGTCAAGAGTCAAAAGTAATGCATATATATATACATTTACAACAACAGTGATCAAATAGTGGTTTATATATATATATATATATATGTTGAATCGGTTAAATCGGCAACGAGTCATGAGTTTTTCAAAAATTGGTCGATTTAACGGGTTTTGGGACGGATTTTTAATTGAAGGTTTTATAAGCCTAGCAGAACCAATTTTAGTTCTAGTTTCCAGTTTTCCCAGTTGAACCGATCAGATCGATCCAGTTTTTAAAACACTGGTTAATTCTTAATTAATTATCATAACATTCATTTGATTAATATTAATTACAAATTTCACATTCAATAATGCAATTCATTATTCACGTCTATGTATGCTAATTAACATCAATTTCACTTAATTGGAAATTAAATTATATACATTTAATATAAATGATTTAACATTTATTTTCACGTATATATTTCTTGACATTAATTCTAAAACTACCATTCACGTTAATTCATGTATCGTATTTGTCATTCATTTTCATTTATACATTTAGTTGTAATTCTAATACTAACATTCACGTGCATATATAATAATTAGAATTTATTTTCAGAAACTTGTATTTCTCCCATATTTATTAGATCAAAATGATGAATGGATGGATAAATATTACTTTGGGTAATTATATTATTACTACAAATATTATTTATTACACCACATTATAACCACACCTCACAAAAATTATTTTTGATAAATACACCACATTAATTTTACGATATAATCCTAATAAAATTAAAAAATTACAAGATTGTAGTGTACACCCTTCTCAATAATACATTTCTTCCATTTTCTTACCCCATGCCATTCTAATATTGCCCATGGAAAAAACTTTCCCCCTCCACCACCACCAGTAAGTCCGCCAACCCCCATCCTTCCTTTTTCTAGTTTTGATAGTTGTCTTGTATCTCCACCGTTCTCATTTAGAAGAGACAACCTCTTGATGACAAGAATTTAGGTATTGAAAATCGGGTGAAAAGACGATGGGAAATTTCGAGTGAGATTATTGTTTATAGTAGTTTGGTGGAGGGTGAGAAGTTTCCACAATCTACTACTATTGTTCTTGATTTGATTCCAAGGATTAGGTTTTCTCAATGCACCACTGAGAGCCCCTAAGATTATGTCCCCGCAAAACGAGTAGTTGAATTTATTGGAGTTAGAAAAGAAGAAGCTGAGGAGAATAATTTGCCACTTGTATTATTGCTGAAGTTGTATACAATATATAGTTTACAATGAACATTCTAGAGTGTATAACTATGATTAGTTCCATGAATTATGGACGATACTTGGAATCTATTTACAACAAGAAAACCAACACCAGAATTCTGGTGTAACAGAAATAAGGCAGCAAGGAGTGGTAGTTGAATTGTGGCACGTATAGGCATGATGTCAAGCTGATGTGGAGGTTGAGCTTATGTGGAATTAATTCTTTACACCTCCCTCAAGCTAGATGGTACTGAGGTAACTCCAAGTCAAACCTAGAGTGAGTGAGACATTTGGTTAACAAATCTGCAACTTGATCAGAGGAAGTCACATATATCACTTCTAATTCCTTCCAATGAACTTTATCTTTGATGAAGTGAATGTCCAGTTCAATGTGTTTTGTTTTGGCATGATACAAAGGGTTGGCTACTAATGCTCCAGCACTCATGTTATCACACCATAAGATTGGAGTTGATACTTGAGGCAATTCAAGTTCCTTGAAAAGAGATTGAATCCAAGTAATTTCTGATGCTGCTGAGGCAAGTGCTCTGTATTCTGATTCCATACTTGATCTAGCAACCACATGTTGCTTCTTTGAGGACCAAGCTATCAATTTGTCTCCTAGATAGATGCAGTAACCAGCCGTTGATCTCCTTTCATTTGGGCAATTTCTGATGCTGCTGAGGCAAGTGCTCTGTATTCTGATTCCGTACTTGATCTAGCAACCACATGTTGCTTCTTTGAGGACCAAGCTATCAATTTGTCTCCTAGATAGATGCAGTAACCAGCCGTTGATCTCCTTTCATTTGGGCATGAAGCCCAATCTGCATCAGTATATCTGTTTAAGCTTAGTCTGTCACTTCTTTGTATCCACAGTCCTTGATTCATTGTCCCTTTGAGATATCTCATCACTCCTTTTAAGGCTTGCCAATGTGTGGACATTGGTTGATTGCAGGAATTGACTAAGTTTGTTGACAACAAAGGTGATATCTAGCCATGTGTATGTGAGATATTGTAGTCCTCCCACTGCTCTTCTGTAGATTGAGGGATCTTTCAGAGTTTCTCCATCATTTTTTGATATGGTTTTTCCAGCAAGCATAGGAGTGGGACATGGCTTGAGGTTCTGCAACTCTAACTTCTTGAGTAATTTAGCTATGTATCTAGTTTGTGTGAGATTGTCTCAAGTCATAGCACCTCAATTCCCAGAAAGTGACGAAGTTGTCCCATATCCTTTAGTGCAAATTTCTTGTTCAGTTCCTTTATGAATTGTTGTACCATCTTTGAGTCATTTCCTGTCACAACAATTTCATCTACATATATAAGTGCAAAAACAATCTGTTTCTCATTTTAAAGTAAAATAGAGATGTGTCAACCTTCGATTGTTTGAATTTCCAGTTCATTAATGTCATCTTCAACTTCACATGCCAAGCTCTAGGTGCTTGTTTCAACCCATAGAGTGCTTTCTCCAATTTGCAAACATGGTCAGGTTTAGTTTTGTCTATGAATCCTTCTGGCTGATTCATATACACTACCTCTTCAAGTTCCCCATTTAGAAATGCATTATTAATGTCAACTTGCCTGATTATCCAATCCTTTGAAACTGCTAGAGTCAATATAATTCTCAAGGTTGAAGCTTTAACAACTGGACTGAAGGTTTCACAAAAGTCAATTCCAGGAGCTTGAAGGAAACCTTTTGCAACAAACCTTGCTTTAAACCATTGAATCAATCCATCGGTGTTTCGTTTCACTCTAAAGACCCACTTGTTTCCCACTATGTTGTAGGCTGGTGAGGGTGGTACAAACTTCCAGGTTTTGGCTTTGATTAGTGCATTGAATTTTTCCTCCATAGCATTCTTCCAATCCTTGTTCATCAGTGCTTCATTAACATTTTTGGGTTCTGATGGTTCTGGATCATATTCTACTGCTTCACCTAAATATACTTTGGGTTTAAATATTCCAGCCTTTGCTCTCGTGTCATATTGTTGGCTCCTTGTTGGTTTCTGTTTTCCAATTCATCCAACTGGTTGCTGATGAATTGAATGATCTGATACAAGTCTTTCAGTACTCTGAGATAGTTCATCTTCAGTTTCAAGATCATTCTCAGTTCTAACAGTTCTTCCATTACTGTCACCTTCCTCATTGTTGTTCAACTTATCATGTTGATTGTCATTTGCTAAGAGGTGAATTTTACATAGCGTTGGTTGCTTCAGAATGAGCTGTATCATTAGGACTTGGTGTGAAACTGGGGTTGTTCAGTTGGAGGGAAAAAGGAAGGTATGACATAACTGTTTCTTGTATTGCAGAATTAAGTTAAGTTTTCAAACAAAATAAGAACTCAAAGGGAAATTTTTGTTCATTAAACACAACATGCCTTGAAATATAAACTCTCCCTGTTGAGCTTAGGCATTTGTAGCCTTTGTGAGATTCACTATAACCAATGAATACACACTTAGTTGAGTGAAAGCTAAACTTGTGCCTTTGGTATGGTCTCAAGCAAGGGTAGCAGGCACATCCAAGGATCTTAAGTCTTTTATAGTATGTTTCTTTTCTATATAGTGTTTGATAAGGGGATTGCATTTTGAGAGTTGGTGTAGGCATTCTATTTACGAGATAGATGGCAGTTTGAAAGGCCTCCCACCAGTATTTTAAGGGCATCTTGGCTTGGGCTAGAAGAGTTAAACCTATTTCTGTGATATGTCTATGTTTCCTCTCAATTCTTCCATTTTGTGCAGACGTGTAGGGACAAGGATGTCTAAACTCAATCCCTTCTTGTGCTAGGAATTTGGTGAAGGTTCTATATTCCCCTCCCCAGTCAGCTTGAATGGTTCTAATCTTGCTGGTAAACTTGTTTTCAACCAGTTTTTTGAAGTGAATGAACACACTCAATGCTTCAGACTTTTGTTTTAAGGGATATATCCAAGTAAACCTACTGAAGTCGTCTAGGAAGGTTATATAGTATTTGAAGCTAGATATGGACTGAATTGGTGCTTGGCCCCACACATCTGTATGTATTAGTTCTAGAGGGGTTTAGCATGTGAAAGTGATACAGAGAAAGGCAACAAATGTGATTTTTCAAATTGCCAGGCATCACAAAAGGACTTAACTTCATTTTCTTTTACCTCTTGATTACAAATTTTTAGTACTTGGGACACGACTTAACTAGATGGGTGTCCAAGTCTCTTGTGCCATACATCAGTTGGGAATTTTAGTGACTCTTTACTTGACTCAAGACTGAGACTAGACTCTTGACTAGGATTAGGAATAGAGACATTGCAGCAATGTTTATTTGAGGCAACTGATTTCAGTGACTGATACTTGGAATTTTGGTGAGGAAGATCCAATTGATACAGCCCTTCCCTAAGCTTCCCTTACAACACTATTTCCCTCGAGAGTTTGTCCTTAACAAACAACAATCATAGTGAAATTCCATAAATACTTGATTATCATATGTCAATTGTGAAACACTAATAAGATTTTTCTTAATTTCTGGTACACGAAATATCTTGTTCAGCACAAGGGTTATGTCATTTAAAGTTGGAATGTGAGTCATACCAAAATGTGTGATATACAGTTTATTCCCATTTGCAACCATGACTTTCTCCTTACCAGTGTATTCATTTGCTGAGGTGATGTTCTACTTTTCTACTGTAATGTGGTTAGTCTGTGTCAGCAAACTAGGCTGGATCACTAACCTGAGTTTCCTCCTCTATTCCTGTCTCTTCTTCCACCTCTGAAGTTATTGTAATTTGTGAATCTTCCACCAGAGTTTGGTTTGTAGGATCTGATATAATGATAGTTGGTATTTGACCTTTGAGAGAGGTTCATAGATGTTTGATCAAGAATAACTCTAGCAATTCATTTCTGATTGTGTTGAGATGTTCAAGTCTACTTTCAAAGGTCATAAGAGTCGATTTATCCCCAAGTGATGTGATCTCTGTTTTTGATTTGGATAACAATTGGTGTATATTCTTCATCCAATCCTGCCAAAACATGAGTAACCAAATCAGAATGAAGAACTATTTTGCCATCAATTTCTAGATTGTCAGCAAGCAACTTTACTTTGTTCAAATACTAATCAATGCTCATGGTTCCCTTTTTGGACTGTTGGAGTTCACCAGTAAGGAAGGTAATCCTTGACCTGTTTTGGACTCCATAGCTTTCCTTTACTGCTCTCCAGAGTTCATTGGAGTTGCTGGCTCCCATAACTCTCATTGCTATGTATGGAGTCATCGATGAGTAAAGCCACCCATCAATAATTGCTTAGTTGACATCCATTGATTGTACTCAGAATTCTTTATCATTTCAACACTGGTTCCTACTTCGCCAGTGACCTGAGTTGCTGTAAATTCTGGAGGGCACTCCCTTGTCCCCAGAAATAACCTTCAAGGTTGTGCCCACGAATAATGGGTAGGATCATATTTTGCCACAACATTTAATTATTCTTATCCAGCTTGACTGATATGGTTTGAGTCAGATTAACCCCAAATGGTGAGAGATTGTTGCTTCCCTGCATTGGAGCAACTGTGCTACCTGAGATTGACATAGGAGTGGAGTTGGGATTTGTATTCAGTGGTGTGCCATCGGTATTAGACATGGTCACGCTCTGATACCAAGTTAGAAAAGAAGAAGCTGAGGAGAATAATTTACCACTTGTATTATTGCTGAAGTTGTATACAATATATAGTTTACGATGAACATTCTAGAGTGTACAATTATGATTAGTTCCGTGAATTATGGATGATGCTTGGAATCTATTTACAAGAAGAAAACCAACACCAGAATTCTGGTATAACAGAAATAAGACAGCAAGGACAGGTAGTTGAATTGTGGCACATATAGGCATGATGTCCAGCAAATGTGGAGGTTGAGCTGATGGGGAATTAATTCTTTACAATGGGAAGAAATCATAATTCTGCAATGATGAGGAAGTGGAGCCCTCAGTTTGTCAAGCCTTGAGTTTTACGGAAGAAGAAACTGAAGAATATTAAAGGACTGAAAAAGGAGGTTAAAGATTCATCATTAAAATTATCATTCCCATATTAAAGCATAGTTCGGCTTCTTCTAAAGTAATACTTTGAGCTATTAGTTCTTAAATTTCTTTTATTGGATATCATGATTGGAATAAGCTTTTTCATTTGTATGCGTAATGAACACTGGAAATCGAGCCTTCGACCAATTAAGTTTGTTGCGCTGCCAGTCAAGCTTGTTGCATTTGTTCCCTTAGGATGGAAAGCGAAGCCCGGAAAACCACTTCCATTTTTCTCACAGTTATCACCGAAATCAGAACCTGCACCACCACAGACAATGGGCATCGACTTCCCATCACCTCCAAGTTTCTCAGATAGCCAAGACGAAGATTGGACTGGCAGTGAGGGAGACATTGAAGATAATAGAGAAGGAGAAAACTGGTGGAGCTGTGGTGTGGTAGAACAAACAAAGATGTGTTATGTAAAAATGAAAAAGTTAACGGTGTGTCTATTTATGAGATTTTACTTATGACCATGTGTGTAAATATGAAAGATGTTTAAAAGTGTGGTGTAAAAAATAAAAATATTTGTGGCAATATAATCATCCTATTACTTTCAATGTAGTTATAAAATATTTTAGAATAATTCCAACTCTAACCAGTGTGTAGAAACCGGCTTTGTGTTGATTTTGCACTCGATTTGAAGATTCAATTGATGGTAATCTTCATCAACAACGATTTCCTTGACAATATGCAATCGATATTCTTGGTAGCATTCGACATGGAGTAGGGTCTACTAAAGTCTAGATAATGCGACGCGTCGAAGCCCATATGTTAAAGGACAAGTCTGGGGCCTAAACGAAGTTTCTTTGTCGAAGTGGCGATGTCCAACGAAGAATAATCTGAGGCTCAACTAAGGTTGCCAGAGCCATGTGGCATAGAATTGGAGTAAGGTCTACTAGAGTTCAGATAATAGAACCCGTCGAAACCTTATGTTAAAAGACAAATTTGAGGCCCAAATGAAGTTTCTTTGCTGAAGTAGCGATGTTCGATGAAGAAGAATTCGAGGCCCAACTAAGGCTGGTGAAAATCCACATTTGAAGATCTAAATTTATGAAATCCTTTTAGAATGATTGATTGGACTATTTTAATAAGTAAAAATGTAAATCTTGTCAGCATAGGGTATTCGGTGGTCGCCTCTTTTTCTGGGACATTTAATGCGCCACGGGCTAGTGAAGTCAAAATTGATACCTAAGAGTGATGCTTTGGTAAAGGAGATAAAGTCACGCGTCCTCTCATCTAATGGTTACTATTGCACATGTAACACTATAAATATCCTCCATTTATGCCATCTGGGGTTAATGCAAAGTTATTGACTACAATCCATATATTCTCTTTCATTTTGATTAATCTTGGGTTTCTAGTGTATGAGGTGCACTCTTGATTATAAGTTTGATTCTTAATTGATCGTTCATTATCGTGTAAGTTATCTCATATATTTCGTCGAAGCCTGAACATTCCTATCTCTTGTTATAAAGTTTCTCCCACGTCCAAATTCTATTTTATTGTCGATTGACAATTGTTCTATGCATGTTGGAATTAATTTAAGAGAACGCGAGTGGGCCCGTATTTGTTGTCCACGTCAACAGTGCAAAAAAGAGGTCAACAAATTAGCGTCATCTGTGGGAAATGTCATAAAAACCACAAACGTTCCCGTGGAAAAAAGTTCACCAAAAGATAGCTGGGCATCCCCCTTAAAAAATAATTTGTTCTTGAAAAGGAATAGGGAAAGCCCCAAAAGTTGGAAAATTTTCATAGTTTAACTAAGAAAAAATGAGTTCAGATCGT
>CAIGRN010058018.1:0-16482 GCA_903798345.1 Fraxinus anomala
TATCCTTAGTGTTTCCATTCAAAGTTCAAATTCCTAATTCTTGAATCATTCTAGAGTCACTTTCCTTACTAAATTCTTTGTTTGAACTCTGCAAGAGTTGAATTTTTTATTGAGATTGAATTAGTTCTTTGAAGCATTTGTAAGGAAGTATTGAGCGGAAACAGGCAGAATGGTAAGACTAATGGAGGGAAAAAGCCGAATTGAGTGATACACGAGTTTATATACGTGGGAAAAATATTATTCTAGATTAAGGATCTTTGACAGAGATGATTCTACTTCAAACAAGAAGAATAGTTAAGTCATCATGACAGATGAGATGATACGACGATTTGAAATATTATTTGGTGATATGTGAGATAAAATGGATAAGCAAGAGGCATTGATGGATAGGCAAGACGCATTGCTTGCTAATTTGTGTAGGGAACAACCTAGAAAAGTTCCTAACACAAGGAGGCAAGGTAAGTGGGATCCTAGAGCGGATATTGGTGGTGAAAACGAAGCAGGTAGTTGAATTGATGATGATGTATTAGTGGAGGCTGAAATAAGAAGGATGAGGAATATAGGAGATATGCATGATAGGAGGGCTAAAGAATATGTTGGAGATGCAATTAATAGAAATATGAGCAATATTAAGATGACAATTCCTTCATTCAAAGAAATAAGCTATCCAGAGGCATGTTTGGAGTGGGAAAAGACGATAGAGTTTATATTTGATTGCCCTAACCACTCTGAGGAGAAAAAGGTAAAACTTGAAGTCATTGAGTTTATTGATTATGTTATCATTTGGAGGGATCAAATAGCAATATCTAGGAGGAGGAATCATAAGAGGCCTATTGAAACATGGAGAGAATTCAACCCTACCAAAAATTACAAAGTCTTTATCAAGGATCCAGGAATGTGTAGGATTATCACAATGAGATGGAGATTGTCAGGATTTGAGTGAATGTTGAGGAGGATCAGAAGGCAACCATGGCCTGATTTTTAAATAGTTTGATTAGGGAGATAGCTAATGTGGTAGAACTATAACATTATGTGGAGTTGGAGGACATGCTACATGTAGCAATGAAGGTAAAGAAGCAGTTGAAGAGAAATGGAGTAGCTAGATACCCATTGGGTTTTAACTCTTCTTGGAAACCGAAATAGGATAATAATAAAGGTGATAGGGCTATTTCAAAAAGTAGAACTGAGTTATTGAAAGGAAGAGATGAAGTTCCTAGCAATGCTACACCCAAGGTAGATTCCCAATCCCCAAGGAATCGAGATATCAATTGCTTTAGGTGCTTGGAATCGGGAGACATTACACTTCAATGTCCTAACAAAAGGACGATGATCTTGCGAGATAATAGAGAAGTGGTGAGTGATAGTGAGTGTGATTATGATAACATGTCGGAATTGGAGGATGCTAGTGATGGTGAGAAAGTGGAGTATGCAGTAGGAGAGATGTTGGTAACACGGCGAGCTCTTAGGGCTCAAATCAAAGTGGATAACTTAGAGCAACAAATGAAGAACATATTTCATATGACATGTCACGTCAACAACAAGCTATGTAGTATGATTATTGATGGGGATAATTGTACCAATGAACTTTGGGTTGATGTGTCTATGGATTTTGTGTTGGGTTTACCTAGGACTAAGNAAAACTGATGATGCCACTAATGTTGCAGATTTGTTCTTTAAGGAAGTAGTACGTTTACATGGGGCACTTAGGAATATTGTATCGGATAGGGATGTTAAGTTCCTTAGTCATTTTTGGAAAGTTTTAGGGGGTAAGTTAGGAACTCAGCTATTATTCTGTACAACTTGTCACCTATAAACGAATGGGCAAACTGAGGTTGATAGTAGGACTATGATACAACTATTGCACACTATAGTCAATAAGAACTTGAAGAGTTGGGAGGATTGCTTGCCATTCATAGATTTTGTATATATTAGGGTCTCACATTTTACTACTTCATATACTCCATTTGAAATTGTTCATAGTTTAAATCCACTAACACCTTTGAATTTAATTCCTTTACCTGTGATGAGAGAGGTAGCTTAGATGGAAAGAGAATGCCAAGTTGGTAAGATCCCTTCACGTGAAGGTACGATGCTAGATAGAGAAAAAATGAGCATTATGCTTCTCAGGCAAATGAGGAAGGAAAGCAAGTTACATTTGAGCCAGAAGATTAGGGTTGGGTTTATTTGAGAAAGGAACACTTCCGAGCTCAAAGGAAGTCAAGATTGCAACCAAGAAGAGATAGACTGTTTCAAGTGTTTGAAAAGATCGATGACAATCCCTAGAAGTTGGACCTTGTAGATATGTATAACATTTCTACTACTTTCAATATTTCTGATCATTCCTTGTTTGATGCAAGTGGAGATTCGAGGACGAATCCTTTTGAAGAGTGAGGGAATGATGAGAACCATGGTACAGAAGCTAACAAGGACAAGAATCTGTTGATCGTGGAGGAAGGACCAATGACTAGGTCACGAGCAAAGAATGTCAAAGAAGCCATGCGATTACTTGTTCAAGCTACAGTGGATGAAACATTGATCACAACAAGCAAATGAACAAGTTTCATATTGGACTTAAAAGTGGAAATAAGATGGGTGAACATAATTCAAACAAAGGAGAAAGAAGCTGTATGGGACAACTATGCGACCACATAATTATATAGGAGGTGCGACCGCATGTCTCCATACTGAAACCAAGCTGAAGGCCATTAACTGGTCTATGCGGCCGCATACGTTTTTGGACGCGTATTTTCCAAATTTCGCCTAAAATTCTATTTAAGTTAAAACTCTTATATGGTATCTTTTTGATATTTTTTAAGGCTTAATTCCTTTTTTTAATTAGGTTTTATGTGTTCCATATAAATAGGGCGCATTCCATTCATTGTAAAAACACGTTATTTGAGAATTATTATTGCGAAACATATTGCTTTCAACACGTTCTTCATTGAATTAATCCAAACTTATCAAGAATTAAATTCTTGTTGCATTCAACAATTTAAGTAAGGTTCATAAGTTTTGTGATCACTGGGTAAAAATATTGTTGGCGATTGTCTTGAATCTTTGGTTCAATAATTTATTGGGTCGACCTTTCAAAAGTTGATTCTTTGCTTACTTGGGTTTTGATCTAATATGTCGTAGGTTTCGTAATTTCATTTGTTACATGGGTTCGCATCATGAAATAAGAAAAGTAATAAACATACTTGCAATTTAAGTAGCATTTCATTTCAAACATTGGATTAGTCGAAGAGGTTTTGATTGGTGAGAGTCATGTACCAAGATTTTTGTTTTCCATGTCATTGCATGTTTAAACTTTTTTAATAAAATTTACGTCATATTTTAAACTCATAAATCTTATAAAAATACTTAATTACCAACACACATCACGAAGGCTTAGAGTTAAAAACGTATACATATATGACACGTAAAATCTAAAACATTGATGTTTAGTATCAATATCAAATTCTCGCACATTCTTATCTAGTTCATACTAGAATAAATATCCAAATTCTAATATATGTCATTTAAAATCAATTAAGAAAAATTTTCCCATTAGTGAATTGTGATGTAACACGATCACTGTTCTTCGCGACCAATGCATCGGTCACTATTTACTAGAACAAAGCCAAGTTCTGTTCATGTGTATACGGTTGAGTATTGTTCTTGTGAACAGTATTTCAAGAAACATTATTATTATTTTTCATAAAGAAAAAAATATAAGTAGGAGTTTTAATAATGTTGACCTATATGGTTGACTTTAACCTTAATATTTTGATGATAAAAAACAAGTTAATTTTGGTTTTAACATTTAAATTTAAATCCTCGAAGAATTCGATGTAATATTAATTGATCAAAGACAAAAAGATCGCTATCATAACTTTCACATTACAAATTACAATGAAGGTAGAGATGGAAGTTGAGCATTCGTGGCAAGAGCTACAAAAACGAGATGAAAGTCCGGATTGTCCATGCGGATGTCCGGTGCATGTAACAGTCACTATTTTGATCTTCTGATGTTTAGTGCACAACGGTTGCTTGTTCAGTTGCACATATATTTTTTCTCGTTGAACTATATAAATACATTCACTTTTTTTCATTTACTAAAAGACTTTTCAAGAGCATTAAAGTGAGATTTTTGAGCAAAATTATATTGATCTTACATGTTATATATTATCAAATCATTTATTGTGAAAACATTTGATTGATTGAATTAAATTCTTTATTCATCTACATTATCAAAGTTTTCTCATCTAACACTTGAGTTTTCATTTATTGCTATTTATTGAAGGTTAGCCACTTTCTCTCTTAGTATTTAACTATTTATATCAATTATTAAGAGAGAATTTTTAATTTTTAAAATCATTTCTCTTCACATTTGTTGGTCATATTGAAGTCCCTAAAAAGCTCAATAGTTTGGGTCGCATTGAAGTCCTGTAAAGCTCAATATTATATAAGGATCGTTGCTCTTTGTTTGTAAGTCACCAGAAGCTTTGTAAGATTTTGGATTGCACCATAAGTCAATCAAATTCAGTGAAAAAAAAATTATTCGTGACAGAGAGCTTAGTAATGGAGGACATAGATAATTGTTTTGGATCGATCCTAAACAATTATATCGTTTGCACAATCTTTTCCATTTTATTTATCGCTTTTGCATTTGTGCATAATTACTTGATTGATTTAATCTTTCATAACTTGTTTAATTTTGGATAATTTTCTAGAAAAGGTTTTGAAAAACCAATTCACTCTCCCTCTTGATTAGTTATTCTTGGAAAATCAATTAGTATCAGACAAGGTGCTCATTTTTTAAAGATTTCACAATTTTGAGTAATGGCTAACCACATTCTTCAAAACATTGAGGGACATTTATCACACCCCCCATTTATAAGCTAATGCCCAATAAGTAAAATCATGCATGCTATGAGTATGAGTAAAATGAGTATATACTACCATTTCATTTCTTTAAAACATGCTAAAATGAATCATATTTAAATATTCATCAAAGTTAACTTGTGATAATTTCATTTGAAACATTTTCCTTTCATTAGGCCCTTCACCCACGTACTATCTACCGGATAGAGTTCTGCGCAATGTCAATAGCAATAATCAAGTGGTCAATATGATGTTGACACAATCGAACAGACCATCATCTTGTAACCACTAGAAGTACATCCCCTAACGCTCCTTTGATCACCCAAGAAGAGTTCCACCTGCAGCATCAATAATCATAATATCACAAAGGCACAGTCAAGTGGTCCACCTTACCGTGATCACCAAAGGCACATCCCCTATCTATCCTTGCGATCACCCAGGACGTCTTACCTGTGATGCCAAAATATATCACATAAACATAACTCATATACCTTGGTGCCCTAATAGTGGTCAATAAAACATTTTATAATGTAATTTCATTTTTCTAACCATGTCGTACATGCTAGATTTTTTATGATGGATATATGTGGTGCATTCACATGAAAATGCTAATGAATGACGTACTTCACCAAAATAGATGTCAATATGTTCTGAAACCCATTACTCATCATAACCATCATATGACGTACATTGAACTCCTATCAAAGTTATATAAATGTTACAACAATACTCTATAGAGAATATTTCACGAATACTATGTTTTTGCATTGTAACTGTAAATGGATTTTTACTTACCTTTTTGTCTTTATCCGTGATCTTTCTTTCTATGAGGTATAGGTCAAGTCCCTCTTTTAACTAATATGGGAAGACAACCTGTATTACCATCTAATATCAAACAAGATCCTCAATTCGATAACCATAACACACACACACACACACACACACAACCCCTTACTGTGAACATTAATGCCAAAATAGTTATCGATTGTATTCGAAAACAATCCCATTATTTTCCAAGTCTAATTATGAATTTCAACATCATCTAAATTGTTTCTAACAACCTAACAATTACTGAAATTAATTTTCCAAGCCTTAAAGATGATTAGTTCACATGTAAAGGTTGAAACTATGCAAACTATCAAATTGAACAAAATCAAAAAAAAATTTTTTTTTTGAAGTTTTAGTTGCTGGCTTGTCTAGTTTCAATCATCTTTTCGCGGCCTTAATCACATTCATTCATTCCCAAATTTTTACCACACTTCTATAACATTTATCTGAAGGTGGAACCGTGTCATAAATTTACCGCAAACAAATAATTTACGACTTGAAAATTAGTCCCTTTTTACAGAACACCGAATCAAGAATTTCACTATGACTGTTTTGAGTTTCACTTGGATTAGCATGCCACAAATCAGATTCTAACCTATTAAAGATCATTTATATACTTCTAACTCTTATATAAAAACATTCATATTGATAAATACAAGTTATACCCAAGGGATTATTCAAACTCAAAGGCTAAAACATTAAAATTCAGCAACTATCAAATCTCTATCCATGTTGATTTCAATCAACTACTTGTAATCAATTACCTCTCTTTTGCCATCATAAATTAACCAACAACATCCAAAATATTCTCAAGCAAGGATAGAGGTTCAAGAGGTTATAAAACCATAAAAAATTATCAAGAAAAACCTCAAAACTATGAGCTAACTCACCTACCCATCACTTCCAATTCCAATTTATTGTTTTCTTTTCTTTGGCTTCTTTTCTTTCCTTTTCACTTGGAATCAGTTGGGGATGAGTTGAAGGATTTAATCTCTTATTTAGGAGGTAAAGAAGAGGTCTTTAAGGGGCATAGTTCACAAGTAATGCTTAAGAGTGAAGAAATTGGTTATTAAAAGACAAGTAGCCCCAAGCATGAGCTGTTCAAGCATGAGGTGGTCCCTTGTGGTGAAATTTGATTTACACTTATCCTTGCAAGTAAAAATTTAGTGTCTTTGACCTATTTTAATATGTTTAGAACATAATTCAATTGCCCTATGATCCTAAAATAATTTATAAAGTTAACTCCTTAACTGTTCATTCGATTCCTTATCTGATTGGCGCCAGATTATCGATTGATTTCAACAATTCGCACCTCAATATTTATAATATCACATGAACCTTATTTTGTAGTATTTTGATCATATTACTTCATGCCTCATATCTCAAATATGTTAAAGACTTAATTAGGGTTTAGGGTGACCTTGATCAGCCGAATCAAAAGCTTGTAACTTCACCAATAATAATTTCAACACTTTCAAGATCACAAGTGTTTAACAGATCAATATCCAACATCTCGATTACCCTAATTTTTCACCATAGCTCAATATAGGATTCACCACCTAAATCGACGAGGTCAAAGACTAAGACCATGTAGCGATCGTAAAAACTCAATGACCAAATGTACCATAATAAGAGAAAGCAATTTTGGACTATTGATGCAAATGCAATAGCAATGTAAATATCAAGTAATGCAAGATGGCACACATTATAATTATTGGCCAACTATGAAATGTGAAGTTCGAGATATTACAGCATTTTACAAATCGTCTTCCCTTTTTCGATGGTACACGTTATAATTATTGGAAAACTAGGATGATGATTTATATTCAATCTATAGATTATAATATTTGGGAAGTTATTGAATTTGGTCCCTATGTGCCTAAAAAGGTTATTAAAGAGGATTGTAAACCGGATCAAATAATTTCTAAATTTAGAGATGAATATGATGAGGATGATAAAAGAAAATTATCATTGAATGCAAAAGCCAAAAATCTTCTTTATTGTGCTTTAAACATAAATGCATTTAATCGTATTAGTACATGTGATTCCACATATGAGATTTGACATGCATTAGAGATAACAACATGAACCTTATTTTGTAGTATTTTCATCATATTACTTCATCCCTCATATCTCAAATATGTTAAAGACTTAATTACGGTTTAGGGTGACCTTGATCAGCCGAATCAAAAGCTTGTAACTTCACCAATAATAATTTCAACACTTTAAAGATCACAAGTGTTTAACAGAGCAATATCCAACATCTCGATTACCCTAATTTTTCACCATAGCTCAATATAGGATTCACCACCTAAATCGACGAGGTCAAAGACTAAGACCATGTAGAGATCTTAAAAACTCAATGACCAAATGCACCATAATAAGAGAAAGCAATTTTGGACTATTGATGCAAATGCAATAGCAATGTAAATATCAAGTAAAGCAAGATGGCACACATTATAATTATTGGCCAACTATGAAATGTGAAGTTCGAGATATTACAGCATTTTACAAATCGTCCTCCCTTTTTCGATGATACACGTTATAATTATTGGAAAACTAGGATGATGATTTATATTCAATTTATAGATTATATTATTTGGGAAGTTATTGAATTTGGCCCCTATGTGCCTAAAAAGGTTATTAAAGAGGATTGTAAACCGGATCAAATAATTTCTAAATTTAGAGATGAATATGATGAGGATGATAAAAGAAAATTATCATTGAATGCAAAAGCCAAAAATCTTCTTTATTGTGCTTTAAACATAAATGCATTTAATCGTATTAGTACATGTGATTCCACATATGAGATTTGACATGCATTAGAGATAACAAATAAAAGAAAATTATCATTAAATGCTAAAGCCGAAAAATACTTTTTTGTGCCTTAGATAAAAATGAAATTAATTGTATTAGAACATGTGATTGCGGTTTTGATATATGGCATGCTTTAGAAGTTATGCACTTGGGCACTAGTAAAGTTAAAGAAACCAATATTAATCTTTTGATAAAAGAATTCGAAAACTTCTTCATAAAACAAAATGTACCTATTGTCAATATGATTCTTGCTTCACCGATATTATTAATGGACTTAAAGGTTATCGTAAGTTTACTAGTAGTGAACTTGTAAGTAGAATACTTAGGTCACTATTGAAAGATTGGAGAGGATGTTGATAGAGAATATCAAAGATGTCAACTCATATCTATTGGAAAAACTCAATGGAACTTTGATGAATTATGAGCTCAACAATGCCGAAACTAAGGAGAAAATGAGGAAAAGCAAAGAAGAATCAAAGAAGCCTTCTAAGCTTCAAATTGCTTTAAAATCGACAATTGATGAAGGAACTACAAGTAAAAATATGAGTGATGAAGAACTCGATGATCTAGTTCTTATTGTTAAGAAATGGAAATGTTTCTGCTATAATTGGAAATTTCAAAAGAAAGAGGAATATGGTGAAGAAAAAAGCAAGAAGCAAGAAGATCATTTGCTAAGAGTATGACAAGCCCGATAACAAGTTAACCGAGTGTCCAAACAAGAAAAGAGTTATCAAGAAAAATGCACTGTAAGCGACATGGGATGAGAGTGACGATGAAAATCGGGATGATAAAGAAAGTCAAGATGAAGTCGCCAACAATTGAAGATGAGGTAAATTCTATTGAAAAATATTCATAATATGATCTATCCATCTCTTATGATGAGATTCTTGAGTAATTTATGAAACTTGCTTTAAATTACTCTATTCTCAAAAAGAAACATTCTCTACTAAAAAAATGAAGTAAAGAAAACTTTAGAAACTCAAAATGACTTTGAGAAGGAAAAGATTTATAAAAATTTTTTGATTAAAGAAAATTTTTCTTTAAAAGAGAAAATTGAAGATTTAACTAATATAATTTACAAGTTCACTTAAGGCAAGAAAAATTTTGACTTAATACTTTGTGAACAAAAATGTGTCTTTGACAAAGAAGGAATGATATAAAACTTTCTTAAAATAAAAATATCTCAAAAAATTATTTGTTACAACATCTAATTCCTCTCTTCCAAACACTATATGTAGCTTTTGCAATGAAAATGGATATATTACTTTTAATTCTCTAATAAAAAAGATGCTACACTTTGAAAGCAAAAATAAGTGGATACAAGAGTTCACTAAAACTAACTACTAAGGATTCAAATTTGTATGAGTACCAAAGATCAAAAATTAAATTAATTTTGTAGGTATCAAAGAAAATAAAGAGCAAATGGTTCTCGAATAGTGGATATTCAAAAGTACATGATCGGAGATAGGATGTTACTATCAAACTTCAAACAGAAGGAAGGACGTCATGTCACATTTGGAGATAATGCAAAAGGAAAGATCATTGGAATTGTAAACATTGGTAATCACTTAGCTCTTTCAATTGAAAATGTTTTATTAGTGGATAACCTCAAACATAATTTATTTTGTATTAGTCAATTATGTAATAAAGGTTACAATATTAAATTCGATTATTCTAAATGTCTTATTAAATATGCTAATAAACATTGAGTTTGAAAGTGATGAAAAATGTTTATCAAGATTGAAAGTTGATACTTGGCTATGGCATAAAAGATTAGGCAATGTTAACATGGACCTTCTTTAAAAAAATTCCCAAAAATTTCTTTGTTAAATGTTTGCCTAATTTGAATCTTGAAATAGATAAAATTTGTGATTCATGTCAATCGGGAAAATAAGTAAAAAGCTCTTTCAAAATCAAGCAGTACTCTTTAACTATAAAACATATACAACTTCTCTACATGAATCTTTTTCGTACTTTTAGAACTGCTAGCTTGGTGTTAAACATTCGTCATTGTTGATGACTTCTCTACATTTACTTGGGTTTAAAGGATAAGACTTTGAATGTATTTAAACACTTTTGTAAAATGGTTTAAAATGAAAAGAGATCTACAACAATTAGAAGTGATCATGGTGGAGAATTTAATAATATCGCCTTTAATAATTATTGTAATGAAAATGGATATTAACATAACTTCTTGGCTCCTAGATCTCCTCAACAAAATGGTATAGTAGAAATGAAGAATCTTACATTGCAAAAAATAGCTAAAACTATGCATAATGAAAATAGCTTACCAATATATATTTGGCCTGAAACCATTAACACCGCTTACTACATTGTTAATAGAGTTTTGGTTAGTCGAAAGAAAATAAAAACTCCCTACGAGCTTTGGAAAATAGAATTCCAAATATCGGTTATTTTAAAATATTTGGTTGCAAATTCTTTACAAAAAAGAAAATTTGGAACATTTGATTCAAAATCCGATATTGGAATCTTTTTAGGATATTCATCGACTAGAAAAACCTATAGAGTCTTTAACAAAAGAACTCTAGTCGTTGAAGAATTTATGTATGTTACTTTTGATGAAACTAATTCTCTTGATCGTGATAAAGGTATTATTAATGATGTAGAATTGGGAATTCCTTTCGAACAAATGAATATTCAAGATCAAAAGAAGGAAGATCCAAAAGGTGAACACAAGGAAGAAACAAATGAACGTTCAAAAGAGTAAAATAGAACCTTCCGAAGTAAAAAAGACCCTAAAGAATGGAGGTTTATTCCTTCTCACCCAAAAGAAAAAAAAAATTTATTGGTGATCTATCCAAAGGTATTACTACTAGAGCTTCTACTAGAAATCATCTTAATAGTTGTGCTTTCATTTTGCAAATTGAACCAAAGAATTTCAGAGAAGTCGAGTTTGATGAATTTTGGATTCTAACTATGCAATAGGAACTAAATCAATTTGAAAGAAATCATACTTGAGATTTAGTCACTAGATCAAATGATCAACCCGTTATTGATACAAAATGAGTTTTTAGAAATTAAGGAGAAGCAAACGAGATAATTGTGTGTAAGAAGGCTTGATTAGTGGTCCAATGATACAATTAAGAAAAATGCATTGATTTTGAAATAACACTTGCACTGGTTGCTATATTGGAATCTATTTGCATGCTTCTTGAATTTACTTGTCATATAGGATTAACTCTTTATCAAATTGGTATTAAAAGTGCATTTCTAAATGAATTCACAAGAAGAAGTATTTGCAGAGTAATCCCCGATTTTAAAGATAACAAGTATCCTGATTATGTTTTTAAACTTAGAAAGGCTTTTTACAGTTTAAAACAAGCTCTTAGAGTTTGGTATGAAAGATTGAGCAAGTTTGTACTTTCAAGCAGCTTTACAATGGGTAAAGCGGATACTGCACTCTTTATAAAAACTTAAAAATGAAATAATTATTGTTCAAATTTATGTTGATTATTTTTTATGCAACTAATATTTTTCTTTGTGAACAATTTTCAAAATGTGTGAGCAAGAAATTTGAAATGAGTGCGATGGGAGAACTTAGATTCTTTCTTGGACTTCAAATCACGCAAACTAATGATGGCATATTCATTAGTCAAAACATGTACATATTGAATATGCTCAAAAGATTTGAAAAGGAAGAATTGAAGCCCATGAACACTCCAATGAGCTCGTCCATAAAATTAGACAAAGATGAACAAAGCACTTCCACTATCATAACTAAATATCGAGGTATGAATGGATTCCTTCTCTATTTAACTGCAAGTAGACCTAATATTATGTTTAGTACGTTCTTGTTTGCAAGATTTCAATCTAATTCTAAATAATCACACATTTGTACCATAAAACGAATCTTTTGATACCTTAGTGGCATTAGAACATTAGATCTTTGGTATCCAAAGGGCACCCACATTAACTTGCTTAGCTATTCGGATGCTGATAGGTCGGTTGCACAATTGATCGTAAAAGCACAAGCAAAACATGTCACTTTCTAGGTTTTGTACTTGTGTCATGGTTTAATAAAAAATAAAATTTCGTTGCATTGTCTATTGCCTTAGTTGAATACATCTCGGCCGCTAGTTGTGCACAAGTTCTATGGATAGAACAAACCCCTAGTAATTATCATTTGTTATTTGACCATATACATATTGTATGTGATAAAACAAGTGCTATAAACTTATCAAAAAATCTCATCTTGCACTCTTGAACGAAGCATAATGAAATTATACACCATTTTCTACGAGATCATGCGCAAAAGGGAGATATTTTGTTAGAGTTTGCAAACACAAAAAATTAATTGGCTGATATTTTACTAAACCTCTAGCTCTTGATAGATTTTTGCATATTTGATGAGGTTTGGAAACTATAGATGAAATTATAGATGATATTTTATATGTTCATTTGTTGATGAAATTGTTGATCTTATCTGAAATACTTGTTAATGCCCAAAAAAAAGTCATGCGGACGTCTGGATTATCAAGTTGACATCCGGATAAGTACCGAATAGGATAGTGGACGACCAGATGCTTGCGTTCGAATTGGCAAAAAAATTAAGCTACTTGAAGTGGGACATCTAGTAAAACAACTTCATAGACCCCTCTTCATTTCTTCCCTCTCCACTATGTGCATCTACCACAAATCACCGCATTCCCTTCTTAAATCATCAATATCCTCACTCAAATCCAAAAACCCATACTTCTCCTACTCCAATTATTTCAAAATCCCTAATTCTCTACTTTTAAACCCTCCCCCCCCAACCAAAACTCTCTCTTCTGGGATTATACAAAACTTAGGTCCGAAAATTAGTATATATTTTCTTCAATTCAATCATTTATCATTTCAAGTCGAAGAGAAACGAGCAAGTGAATAAAAAGAACCGTGATGGGAGCTCTTCCTTCCTCCTCCTCCGATGAAGAACCCGAGGTGCAGAAAAATCCATTTGAAAAATCATCAATTCTCATCGGTAAGAATGTTGAATTTACGGGTTTTACTATTGAAGTCCCCGTATTTCATATTGAAGAATATTTTGAAAATATAGGTTGGTGTTGTAGCCACTTTGGAAGAAAATGCTTATCCTCGACTCATGAAAGAGTTTCATAAAAATATGGTTGTCACTCCTAGGGTGGATGAAATACCTTTGCATGATGAGATTTTTCATTTCACTTCATCCTACTAACACCATCAATATCCAAACTCTCAAATGCATGAAAATCTTAAAAGAGCACAGTCAATGGGTGGCTCATACCAATCTAAATTTGGGTCCTTCGACTTTACATTTCGAAGGAGATGAGGATGAGATTGGAAATGATCACGACAAAAATGCACCACATGTTCCTAGTCCTCCTCATGAAATTCCTAGTTCTAGTGTTCTTCTTCTTACCCGTGGTTTTACTTTTATCGAAGATTACTACAATCTCCTCAATGGACACATTAATTCACTTAATTCTTCTGTTGATGACATCGTCGGGTTACTTCACTAAATGCTAGCTCAACAAGAGGCACTCAATGTTCAACAAGAGGGACTACATGCTCAACAAGAGGCTCTCAATGTACAACACATGGCATTTCAAGCTCAAAAAAATGCCTTCTATGCCACTTTGATGCACTTTTCCCGACACCTCCTCCTTCCTTATCAATTATTCAATCTTACTTTGCAATCACCTTGTTTGTTATAATCAGAAAGGAGGAAATTGTTGAGTTATGGTTGACTTTAGCATTTGTTGACGTCGAAAATTGTATAACCAAAATTCAAGCCAACGTCAAGTGCAAATAAGAATTTTTGTTGATAATTACTTACAAACTACAAGTGCTTTTATCAAAGGAGATATTTGAAATATGAAATTGTTGGGCTCTCTTCCCTCTTTAGGATTTGGTCCCCCTTTTATAGGAAATGATGAGTTATATCTTTCGCATTCTTGTCTTGTCAACAACAATGTCGAGCTGGGAACCTGTTCCAATGGCTGAAGTCCTAAATGGTTGTTTTCAAAACAACATACGGTACTGAACTAGGAAAGTACGCCAATGACATATTCCTATTGGTTGCTGAGGTTGGCCCCATCAGGTTATCATGAAGCCGACCTTAAATGGGGTCTCAGTAATTAATGAATTGATTAGAGAACGAAGCTATAACATCTGATTGATAAAATTGGTAGGCGCTGACGTTAGTCCTTCAAAATGTTATTAATTGATTGAATGTTTTGACGATGTGTAAGGAATTTATAATCATTATGTCCCCCTCAAACCATGGCGACCATAAGTACGAGCTGATCTTGCAGATCCGACCTTAATTTAACATGAGCTAAGTGCATATAACAAACGACTTAATTAGGTCGCATGTCGGATTTCAACAGTATTAATGTTTTAATTATAACAATTAAAGTTAATTCTGGTTTTAACAATTGAATTTAAGTCTTTAAAACATTTGATGTAACATTGATCGATCAAGGAAAAAACAATCGCTATCGAGGCTTTCACAATACAAATCGGACTCACTATGAATGTAGAGATGAAAGTCAAGTATTCGAGACAAGAGCTACCAAAGTTGAACGTCAAAGGAAGCTCAATAGACTAGACACTTCTCTATTCATTTGTAAAGGTATAATAACTACAATTCTTAACAATAAACGATAAAAGCTCAAAAACCATTATTTATCCACTAAAAGTTATTTTGATCATCACTTGCAAAAATGATCTTTTATCAAAAGCAAAATTGATTTTCAAAATTATAATTGAACTTAGATCATATTTTGAAAAACACCATTCAATAGCTTATATTGTTCAAAAACATTCTCATCGGATCAAACAAAGTCAAAATGGACTAAACCTATGAAATGTAGACGTGTGAATGTTCGGATCATCTGGGCGTCCAGTTCATATAATGGTCACTCTTTTGACCATTCAGATGTTTTGCACACAACAGTTAGCTCCATACGTCTAGACATGAAGCGGACGTTCGGTTGTTTGTCTGGTTTTATAAATATTTTTGCTTGTTAAACTCTATAATTACATTCACTTTTTGCACTAAAAGACTTCTTAAAGTGAGACATTCTTGAACAAAATTATATTGATCTTACATCTTATACAATATCAAATCATTTATTGTGAAAATATTTGATTGATTGAATCAAATACTTTATTTATCTACATCATCAAAGTTTTCTCATCTAACATTGGAGGTTTCATTTATTGTTATTTATTGAAGTGTCAGCATCTTTCTCTCTTAGTATTTAACTTGTTTATTTCAATTATTAAGAGAGAAGTTTTAAATTGTAAAACAATTTCTCTTTTCTTTTGTGGGTTATAATGAGGTAGGTCACTAGAAAGCTCAATAGTTTAGGTCTTATAGAGGTCCTATAAAGTTCAATATTATATAAGGATCACTGCTCCTTGTTTGTAAGTCATCGAAAGTTTTTAAGGTTTTGGATAGTTTGGTAACGGAGGACGTATATCATTGCTTTGGATCTATCCTCCATAATTATATCATTTGCACAATCTCTTCCTTTTGTATTTATTGCTTTTATATTTGTGAATAATTACTTGATTGATTTAATCATTCATAACTTGTTTAGATTTGGATAAATTTCTTGAAAATGTTTTGAAAAACCAATTCACTTCCTGTAGTTTGTTATTCTTAGGTTATCAATTAAGTCTATGAAAAAGTGTCTCGAAGTCTGATGCCAAATTATCACACCCCAATTTTCAAAAACCTGGAGTGTTACTAAAAATTTGATTTTCTTCATGTTTCATTTTTCAATAATCAACAGGTTGACCAAAATTCGAAACTAAAATTATAATAACCTAATTATTAAATGAAACATCTTCAAACACAAATAAACTGAATAATCAATTGAAAATCGAAAAATTTAATTCTTTTATTTCTCCAAATCTTCTTGGCAGCCACATCACCATTCTGTCGTAAATCCGATCAATTCGAATTAATCTGTAAATTGACACTTC
>CAIGRN010058029.1:0-14332 GCA_903798345.1 Fraxinus anomala
TAAAGTTTGGGTGAAATTTTAAATTGATAAAGTATTCTTTCAACCAATTTCCGCCCTTTTGGAAGTGAATATTTCAATAAAAATAGCTTAAAGAGACCATTTTAAATTTTGTATGTTATCTTTTTGCCTTTACATCGTGTTTGTTTATATTCAGAAACTCGACTTCAAGTTAGAATGACGAAGAACGGTTGAAATGAATAATATGATTTTAAGGCACCTGTTAGAACTTCCTCAAAATGTTATTTGTCCTCGCTATATCGTGATGAACTCAAAAATATAAATATGCCTCTATCATAAAATAAAGCCTTTAACACGTCGTTAGTATTGTGCATACATACATGAAGACAACCATAATACGAGAATAAAGAAGTCTATACACAATTAACCTTTTTCATTATTTTATGTTATTTTTTATAATCACGAAATAAAAAAAGGGTCATCTTCTAACACCTAGCTACTTTCCACACTTTATTTAAACCAGCTTGGATTCCAAAATATTAAATGAAAAAGTAAAAATGGTAATTTAATAAACTGCATCTTCGTCAAATCCATTGAAAAATTAATTTAAGTCCCTGTGAAGTACCTGTACTTAAAAAGAAAATGCTGCTTTGTTCTTTATTAGATGCCCATACAATATTTCCATGCTATCCTCTTGCTTTTTAATAATTATTTTAATAAGAAAGTCTAAAAGAGTTGACCAGAATATAGGCAAAAGAATAGTTTAGTTTAATTTCTCTGTCTATATTAAATAAAAGTTTATTGTAATTATTATGAAAACCAATGTTAAATTATTATAGAGTGGCTTGTTTCCAAATAACAAAAAGTAGAAACTTAATATTTTAGTTAAAACAAGTGTAATCTTATCTCGCCATGCTAACACGATGTTTAAGTAATTTAAACATATGTGATTACTTAAGATCGCTTATGAATGATTTCATAATTACATTATCATTATACTCCTTTCTCAACAAGAATCGCATATGTTTGACTTTGATTGAATCTAAATTTAATAATTTTGAACTTGATTCTTTATATATAGACGAGTCGATTGAATTTGGCTATACCGAATCAATGGATGTTGACTTAAATACAATTTACAAATAAATAGATAATTTTATCTAATCACGGAAGCAATAGGATTATACCTTTTCATTAATCACAACATGCATAGTTTCGTAAAATTAAGGTGTTTGGGACAAAATACAGGAACACATTCGAAAAACTAATAACAGTAGGGGAAAAGATTGTGCAAGTGTAGGTGTTACACATTGAGAATGCTTATCTCCCCAATCGGCAAGCCAATGTTGCCAATACGTAGACGTGAGACCTATTTTACCAAAAAGTACACTAATGATACGATCATATGCACATATTTCCCTAACATCCTACTGATAATAGCGTGCGTGCATGCTAATTATTCGAGTTTGCCAGCCTAAGAATGAGGTGAAGACTGCCTTCAGGCGTGGAATCTCGGGAGTCAAACACGTGATCCGTGAAAGTAGGGCAGACACTTGAACCAGACTCTATTATAATAAATTGGTCAGTTCACGTCGATTTCAGTTAAATTTAAATGATTATTACCATTTAAAACTTTAATATAATCACTTAAATTTTTGCTTAGCCAAATTAACACACTTGTGGATTCTTTAGTTATCAATTTTTATAATATTTTACATGGTAATTTAATAAGAAACTAAGATACACATAATTTTCCCCGAATCAGAGCAAATGATTCTGAACTTATTTTGTTTATTATTATTATTTTTTCATGTCAACTCCGTGTAGACTTAATTGGTTTCTTTCATATGATTCTATGTCTTATGGAAACAATGAACATGGTCCAAAACATATGCATCAATATGTCCAAATATTTTATGGCGATTTGTAGAAACTATAGAAGTACAAACATTATATCCATCTTATAGTACCTTGGTCGGAGTTTATGTAAACAGATTTCGATCCCAAGGAGTTAATATTATAATATAAGTGTTAAGCCAAGACCACACACAATATAAGAATTGAGAAACAAGAATAATCGAATCAATTGAAAGTAAACTACAGAAAATTAAAATGAACCTCAAAGAATTATTTCGGCCGTAGCCCCGGAAGTTAGGTGACCGCTTTTAATATCTACATCTCCCGTTGAGCATTCAAAAAAGGACTATGCTCAGTTGCACTAAAAACAACCCAAAATGGCAACGAAAGTTACAAATGTTCAGAGAGATGAAACAAGAGACTTATCTTTCAAAAACAGCGATAGATCTACAAAGATTCACCAAGATATCTTCAAATAACCCTTTGAACGACACCAGAAAATCACAACAGAGAACTCACACAGATTCTCATAACATTCACTCAGAATATTACACATCAAAGATTATTCTATCACTCACAACACTTAAAATCAGAGATTTTAAGTGAATCAAAACGAAAGCAGCAAACCCTAGCTTTCTTCCTCTCTCTCTCTTTTTCTCTCAACACGAAGGAGTCCCAAAAGTCTCCAGAAGCAGAATGAACCATCTAAGTAACCCAAGAGCCATCAAGCCCATGTAAATAATTCATCCATCATCCAACGGTCAGAAGCAATGCACGTGTCAAGCATCAGAAGAAACCGTTTCATTAATAAAAGTATGTTTCTCAAACACGTTTAACCAACAAAATGCTGGGAGCATCAAATAAGAGAGAACCAGGGTTCGATTCCAACAATAAGCTCCCAAAATATTATACAATTCTCATTTAAGACTTCACAATCACTATTATAATATTATTACATGACATCTCGTAAATGACCTGTCACGACATTTTTATATATAAAAATATGAATAACTAGTTCTCAATTTGTAAACCTTCTTGTAATATAGTTTCTAACTTGCATTCCTTGACAATACTGCCATCAATCTTTTCTAGTAGTATCATTGGTCCTCAATATATGGATAGAACTAGTTTAGCTATTGGATAGTCTACCTCGACTTGAGAACTAAAATAGGACCACACAATACTTAATGAAAAGTGCTATGTCACTACCATGGTGCTTAATATTAGTGATGCTACCAAAAATCATATCTGGGGTTTGTTGAATCTCAAGTTGGAAAAATACGAGGGATGAGCTTGAGCAAAACTTTCGAATGACTTGTAAAAAGTCTAAGGTAGATGTTCTCATAGCCCCTCCAATACTTAAATCAAAAAGCAGTGGGAAATAATGTATGTGCATGAGGATGTAATGCAAATAGTGATTGTGTACTTGATTAATGAATTAGGCATGAATATATATTATTTTATTGAAAAATGTGGGATTGAAAAAAAGAAAGGAAAAAATGCATTAAAATTAAAATTGAGCCCAAACATGGGCATAATGTTCGTAAGAGGTATAGTCCTGTAAGGATTGAAACACCTATGAAATAACCACTAGCAAATCAGATATGATCGAATTCTTGGTGGCTTCAAAATTCTATTATGATCGGAGTGTAGGAGACGTGACAGAGAAGGACTCCTTGCCACAATATGACAATGGAACCTGGGTAGACCTATAGAAGGTCGAGGATCACCAAGGTGAAACGGGATCGACTCACAGGGGTATGGGTCCTTGACCCCGGGGATGAGGCATCTCCCAAGGCATAAAACTATCCTAATATGAGGTATTGAGCTAGGAAGTTATAATACCATCAATGGCTCTCGTGTACCTGAGGCCGAGCTTAGAGTTAGGAGCACCATTCCCAGGAGCATAGATGTATGCATGTAGCAATCAAATCATTTTGAAGGGATATGTGTCACCACTTCCGTATATTATCATGTAATAATGAGGTGTCGGACATGCATCATCATATCATAGTAACCCCTTATAAAATTCCCTCATTGTTTTCATATTTCACTTTCACCAAATCCTAATAAGCAAAGAGCTCGAGCACCCGACTTATAGGTAAGGCATTAACTTCTTCTTAATTTATTACTAGTCTTAGTTGCATTCTTATAGGGCATATGAATTGAGGTGTAGAGAGCAATATAGAGATGGTAGAAAGGGAAAGATTAGCCACAACCCTCGAGTCATTGGACTTTAGTGATGAGAGTGTAAAGAAGACCAAAAAGAGTAACCAGGATGGGATGAAAAGTATGATCCCAAGGTGAGCGACTAAGATGAGGTTGAGACTGAGGCTGATGACATCGAGCTGAGTGATTATGTTGAAGGCGTTGGGCAAACACATGTAGGAATACCAATCAGGCCTAAGAATAGCGGTCACATCTAGAGGTGTCCAACACACCCTTCTCATATAAAAAACACGTGGTGGTGGCAATGGCCTGAGACTTCAATCTCACAAAGAGGTACGAGATGAGGGTCCCAAGGCGTGAGGACAAGAAACACCATTATAGATCATGTGAGATAGTTGTCTTTAGGGATCCTCTCAAAGGAGGCTTTAGGTAGTCTACACACCTCGTTATTATCGAGTTCCTAACTACCTTCAAGCTTACCCCGGGGTAGATAGCCCCAAACGCTTGGAGGTTGTTGACCTATTTATATCTTACCATTATTTGTCCATGACCGCAGGTTGAAACCTTCATAGATAGGTGTTTGACCTAAAATAATTACCTAAGATGAATAGCTTCTTATATCTATTCTTGAAAAAATGTTCAACTTTCCCAAAGGCTCAAGCTCACTTCAGGAAAGTCATTTATTCTAATCAAGCCTCAAGAAGCGGAGCTTGACCACTTGTTTAAAATGGACTTGGCCATGTCCAAGAATGAACTGTAGTGCGACATGTCTGTTTTGTGACCATAAACAAGTGTACAGAGAGCTTGCGCAGGCTATAGACCTTGGCCACTAATGTTAATTACTTATTGACGAAGGATGTGCTTGGGGTAGATGGTCTAGGATCTAATAGAGGTGGGGACCTAAATTTCTATACGTTTTTTTGCATTTTAGTTAAAATTCACGCTAATCTCTTATTTTATTTTGCAAGCATGACTTTGAGCTGGATATATTAAAGGCTACTAGCAACAAGAAAGCAACTCCCTATGCCATTCATGTCAGAGCCCAAACTAAAAATGGCAAGAAATGTCCTAGGTTGACAAGACCAAAGTAAAAACATCGACCTAGAGTAGTCATTAGGTTGTCTGTGTTCCATGGTCAGGGAGGGAGCTTCTCTTTCATGTCCCAAAGACTGAAATCTCATTG
Source organism: Fraxinus anomala (assembly GCA_903798345.1). Classification (NCBI taxonomy): domain Eukaryota; kingdom Viridiplantae; phylum Streptophyta; class Magnoliopsida; order Lamiales; family Oleaceae; genus Fraxinus; species Fraxinus anomala. The sequence goes on from CAIGRN010058029.1 coordinate 5,168, forward strand.
CAAACTTTTCTCAAAATTTAGTAGGCCCATTCCCATTTAGTCCTTAGCTTCCCATGTTTGCATTTTGTTATTTTACCTTCCGTAGCACTAGGTCTTTAGTGCAGAACTCTCGCTACTTGAGTTCGTTGTTGAAGTACTTGGGCAATTTTTTACTGATAGGAAGTGATCTTAAGAACTATGCCTTCTCGTATCTCTTCGAAGAAGTCAAGCTTCTCATTATCAATAGCCCCAAGCTCATAATACGTAGGCTAAGGATATTGGCTTTGATGTCTAAAGCCAACATGGAAAGGGTCTTTTCCATGTCTATATTATGAGTGGTTAGGTAGGCCCATGGGAGTGTTGGAATATGATCGTTCCAATTTCCACTGGCCTCCCCGACCTTGGTGTGGAGGTCTTGCAGTATGATCTTATTTATGACTTTTGCCAACCTATTACTATAGGTAATACACTGAGGTCAGATGGAGCTCGATTGTCGTAAAAATCTTGGAAGGTTAAATTGCAAAATTGTGGAAATTGTTTTATTATGAGTGTCTAGGGCAATCCAAAACTTGGATATGATAGATTTCTAAATGAAACTTTCGAGTTTAGCCTTAACGATGGTCATCAAAGCTCGTTCTCAAGCCATTTGTCCTCGAGCTTGAGTGAAGAGCCCAAAGATGTCAACTCCTAATTACTGATATAGTTAGGCTAGGTTATTAAAGTCGGCTCTTCGATGAAGCATATATGAGGCTACTGAATCTTTGATACTTGTCACACTTCTTGTAGTATTGTGAGGCTTCATTTCTCATAGTATGTCGTAGTATTTGAATTTGTGAAGTTTTGTTGTTAAAGTGTGAGTGTTCTGGTGGTAATCGCATATTTCCTATGGACATCCGTCAAAGCTTGGGTAGTTTCGAAGGGTCTCAGGCACCTAAGATAAGGTAAGTGAAGCTTCGTCAGAAAAATGTATACTAGAGGATGCAGTACCTGGGAGCCCAAGCACTGATGCTTTTGAAAGCTCAAAGGTCCTTGAAGAACCCGCCATCATGAAGATACGTAATGATTGGGTAGAGTTAGTAGGGCTCGAGGTTAATGTCCATGATTTTAGACGAATGTGTTATATGAGGTTCCACAATGATCTTGGCGTGAATTGTTCTTCCTAGACCATCAATGTTCAAGAGAACAAGGCACGAGAGTGCGTCGATGTTGATATTTTTCTTCATGGGGTATTTGAGTATTTCACAAGTTCTTAATCATCTCTGGAGGCCATGGACTTTGAGGATGTACATGCTCATTGCTTCTTCATACTTCTCAAAAGTCCTATAGATTTGATCGACGGCCAGCTATAAGTTGTTGAAAATCCTGACATAAACCTTGACATATTCGATGCCTAGGTTAGAGCAAGCTGGAGCCCAATAACAACTACCCCATACTTTACTCGGTCATTTGTGGCTCAAAACCTAAATCAGAGTACACATTGTAGTTCCGCTAATTTTCCTTAGCTGGTCGAGATAATGCTCGCATATGATCCAGAGGCTTTGGATATCCCTTCTACAATAAATATATGTCGAATATCTTGGACCTCTACACTAGTGGTAGTCTTTAAACCCTGAGGTCTTGGTGCGAGCCAATTAAGACCTAACTTTAGTAGCAGGTAGGCTTACACTCAATTTCAAATTCTCCTAGTTCAATAGTCTATTTTAACGGTCATCCTGAAAAGTTCGGCCTTTGGAAGATTTATCGTAAGGGCTAATTTGTAAGGATAATAATGGGATAAGTTTGGAACTATGGCCTCAATTTTCTTGTTACCTTAAAGAATTCTAGAGCTAACTATTCTACCAAGGTATACCTAATTTTTACATCAATGAGGACCTTGCTCATCTAATAGATAGGTTACTACTACTTATTACCTCTTTCACTAGTACTATACTTCCTGCGTGATCTGAATGGCAATGTAAAGAAAGATATATCACTTGGCTCGAGGATAACAAATTTGGGTAGGGATATAATGTATGTTTTCAACTCCCGGAGAGCATTTTCACACTTTTCACTCCAACTAAAGTTCTTTTTGCCTTTATGTATCTGGAAGAAATAGTTGCACTTATATACCAAGTGTAACATGAATCGATCAAGTGCTGCTACTTACCTTGTTAGTCTCTACACCTCTTTCCCATTTTTAGGTGACTTCATGATCGCTATAGCTTTCATCTTGTCAGGGTTCACATAAATACCTCTTCTTGTAATCATAAAACCTAGAAACTTTTCAAAAATACCCCGAAAGAACATTTTGTCGGGTTGAGCTTCATTTGATAATGCATGAGAGTGTTAAAGACCTCCACGATGTAAAATATATGGTCTAATGAGTTAAAGCTCTTGATGAACATATCATCAACATAGACCTTGATGGTCTTTCCGATAAGGTCAACAAATACCTTATTGACCAACCTTTGGTATATTGTCCCTATGTTCAAATCGAAGAAATGATCTCATAGTAGATGATGCATAAATATGTCATGAATGAAGTGTTTTCCTTAGTCTATCATTCTAATTTGGTAAACCACTTACTCAAGATAACATTTTATCATTCTAAACTAGTGAGGCTCTTGTTGATTTGAATTAAATTTTCCTCATTGAGCTCGTCTATTTGGGAAAGTCTTTACCTGAGGTCAGGGTCAAGGGTGATGGGAAAGATGTTGCACTCATTGCCCTTGATGATGATGACATAGCAGGATAGAGACATATTGTTGTATTCTTGTACAACATCAATCCTTGCAATTGGTGGGAACTTAACATCCAAGTGAAGGAAGGACCTTCTGAGGATGGCATTATAGGCCATTGGGATATTCACCACCTAAAGGAAACAATACAGGTGATCTGTTGGTGTCGATGTTGAATGTTATAGAGAGGTCAATGATGCCTTCTGGTTAGTCTATGCTTTATGCAAAGATTGTAGTAGGGTGTGGATATGGCGTAGCTTGTCCCTAGGTAAGTTCATCTTATGGAAACCTTCAAAAGTCAGGACATCAACTGTCTTTTAGACCCATTTGACTAATTTTATGCAAGTGCATTTGGTAGTTAGAAGAGTTTTTTTAAAGGAAACTGGTTCACTGTACCTTTCTCTAAAAGTACTTTTAGAATAGGAAGTGCTTTTAAAAATTAGTTTCCAAACAAAAATTAAATTATCTTCCTTCAAAACACTTTTACAGAAAGTAAAAGTAAAAATTATGCCAAACGAGCTATTCATTATCAACCAATATCCTCTTTCCCTTCAAATTAGTGATGACCAGTGAAATAACCATTACGTCACATTGCAAAGTGATGATACCTTCCATATCTTTCTTGTTGAACGCGATATCATCTTCAAGTGTAATACTTTTGACTATCACTTGAATTTCTACTAAAAGCTATCCTCCCAATGATAATGTTGATTTTGTTGATTGTAGCCTTATTGGCTCCGAGGGTCAAGGTCTGCTCCAAGACCAGAAGGTTCTTTCCCAGGGAATTTTTTCTTGATCAACGTCAATATCTCTTTCTGTAACTTCTTGCATTCATCTATAATGTTGCCATGATCTTTATGAAAGTCATCATAATTATTTTTATTTCTGATTCGAGTGGCCAGTAAGCTCTTTATCTCTATGAGGATGTTAAATATCGAGGTAATTAGGTACGTAAAGCCCATGAAGTCACTAAGACGACCGACAGAATTGTCGACTTGGGATCAACATCATAAGATGGACAGTTGATCATACATTTTAGCATTGGGGCTCAATTTTCTAAGCAGGCTCGTAAGCCCCTTTACCTCTTATCTGTCGTAGTTTTTGCTCCTCTAGAAGAGCTCAATTACCCTATTAGGGGACTTTTGACACCCATTGCTTAATGATTAGGTTTAATTGATCTAGCCTTAACATGACGAGCTTGTAGTATTCCTAGGATCATTGTCAAATGGTATCATCAAGGACTTGTAAGTTCTAAGGTCGAATTGAGGGATCGAGTTTTCATGCCCATCAATGAGCGTATATGAGGAATATATGGAGAGCATATGTTGGTACTGGATTAGCATGGGTGGCATGGGATTTGTGGGCGGATGCATCTGGTATACAAGAGAAGGTATCGGATACTGCTAGACGAACTTGGATTGAAGGTAAGCCTAAATGCTATTGGGGATAAATTGGAGGTAAAATTTATTGGCCTAACAATTAGGACAAGGTACCAACCTAGTTCCTGAGGTCATTGAACACATCCGACATTACTAGCGGTGAAGGTATCACGAGGGCTGGGGGTACTCTTCAACGTGATGGCTTGGTGGATCCTCGGGGAAGTTCTCCTCATGTTGATCCTGAATGAATGTAGGATTCTCCCCTAGCAGCAAAGGGTCCTCGGGAACGAGAGAGCAAAATTGAGCCTTAGGTATAGCACCCTAAAGTATGACGTCTTGGTCGTGTGTACCATGACTTTTAGTAGCTCTTCCCATAGACAGCGCTGATGATGCTATTAAAATCGTACTTGGGATGGCTCGACCTCAAGCTGAAAAAATATTAGGGATAAGTACTAACAAGACCTTTGAACAACCTACTTAAATGGCTAAGTGAGATGTTCACATAGTCCCTCTAATACTTGAGTCAGAAAGTTGTTGGAGAGAATATATGTGGGTGATTATAAAGTATATAATGATTGCATACCTGAACAATTAATTAGGCATGAGTATATATAGTATGCATAAGAGGTGTTGTCCTACAAAGATTGAAACACATGTGAGATAACCACGTGCAATTATGATTGGACTCCCGATTGTTTAGAATTCCCGTTGGGACTAGAGTGTAGGAGACAACGGAATAGAACTCCTTACAACAGCCAAAAAGTGAAACCCATGGTGGACTTGTGCGTGATCAAGGGTCACCGAAGTAAAATGGGACCGACTCACAGGCCGATAGTGAGGTTGTCCTTGACCCTAAGAACGAGGCACCTGTCCAAAGGGATAAATCTAACCCAAGGCGTGATGTGCTTTGGGTCGGCTACTCGAGCACCTCTAGGTTGGACATGGAAGTTGAGATACCATCAACCAATATAAGTTGTAGTGTGATCATTGTCACCTAAACTATGTTAAATACCACTAATAAATAATAAATTACAGAAAAACGTAAACTGAGAAAAGATAGCAAAACGAATAACAACATGCTATCTTTCTACCGCACTGGGGCCCATAAACTCCTCAAGTTAATTAAATGAATAATCACCCCATTTATATTTGGTTACTACTTGCTCACTAAAAAATAAAAATAATGATTGCTCACTTAGTTTTACACAATGTTACCCATTTTAATTTTGTTCGTCCACTGGGCAAAAAAGTTCACGTCGCAGTTAAAAATTCTAAGTGAAAATAAACAATATTAAAATTTGAGAGTTAATTAATGTGTAATCATCAACATTTATATCAGGGTATTACTTGCTCAATGAAAACAAAAGGTTATTGGTTGTTCACTCACTTTTACATTATGTTACCCATTCATCATCCATCTCAATTCTGTTCATTCACATGGGGCACAAAATCCACGTAGCAGATGAGAATAAGGACGAGTGAGAAATTTTGAGACAATAGAGACCTAATGCTTTAGAGACTTTGCTCGAAGTATATGCAAGTTTACTTGAGCGAGACAAGTTCGACGAGCTCGCAGGTGTTTTTGGAACTATTCAGTGAAGATGTCATCTCATCAAGAGAAACGACAATCTGGAAGACGGAAAGCCTAATGGCTGCAAGAAATTATGCCAGAAATCTTAGTTTTATAGAATTAGAGATGATCTGTGTTTTCATTCTTAATAACTCTTTAAATATGTAGGATTTATAATATGTGTTTCATGTATTCCATTTTTTTTAAAATTTCTTTTCTGAAGGCAACTTGTATATTGTATAAGAATTCTTTGCAAAAGAACTATTATTTGAAGTTTGATTGAATTTTAACAGATCAAAATGTCAGTATTTAGCATCTAAGTTATGTCTATTTGCATAGCAATATTCATATAATGATACAAACATTTCATACAAGGCATATCAATAAAAGTACTAAAACTTTAAGAATTTTGGCTTCAACTTTACGATTTCGACATTAAATTATATTGAACGAGAAATATTTAAAATAAAGTAAGGACAAAAACAAAATTGAGACGGATGATAGATGAGTAATATTGTATAAAAGTGAGTGAGCAAATAAAAACATTTTATTTTCAATTATTCTTTTTCCTTTTCCGCGTCTATTAATAAACAAACGAAATTTGCCAATGTATAAAATTAAAATTTCAATACTTTGGCTACTATAACCTTCCTGACCACGTTTGTTTGTTTGTTTGTTTGTTTTTTCTTTCTTTCTTTCTTTTTAAGTATCTCAAGTATGAGCAAGTAGTAACCAAATGTAAATATCGATGATTATTCATTTAATTAACTATCAAGTTTTAACACCATTAATTGCCTTGTATGATTTTCATTGGTCATGTGAATTTTTTGTCCATGTGGACGAAAAAATGAGATGGATAATGGATGTATAAAATTGTGTAAAAGTGAGCCAGCAAAGAGTAATATTTAATTAACTCGAAACTCCTCTTCTATTTTGTCTTTATTTACCTTTTTATTTTATATTTAATAATAACTAATAATTGTCTTTTTGACTAAAAATAATTCTTAGTAGATCGACGCTTGTTTTTCTAAAAACGTGGCGGGGACTAATAAATAATAAAAATTAGATTGGAAATAAGAGTATAGAAAGAAAATTTATTGCACGAGATATGTGACAAATTATATCCTAAAATCTTTATTAATAAAATAATTGTAGAGTAAGTGATTAAAATTAGAGCTAAAAATATTTGCTACTAATTAAGAAGAAAAATTAAAATCATAGTTTAAAGGGCGATTGGGAAGGAAAATTTTAAGATGGGAACTATAAAACTGAAAAAAAATAATAATAATAATAAATAGAAGGATTTTTGTAATCCCAAGATAACAAATGCAGTAGTGAGTAAATAGGGAAGCTTCGTTACTTATAATTTAATAAAATTAAGCAGCTTATGCAGAAAATAATCAGAATGGACCACTGTATTAATGAGGATGTGAGGGATCCATATGTTGAGCTGATCATATGATCATCTCAATTTGATAATTTTGTTTAACTTTCTTATCTGTTCCTCCATCAGAGATTCAGAATAACAAATTATGATGCAATCTTTTAATAGTCAAAGTGAACAACTGACAAAGAATAAGTTAGTCTACTTCTTTTCCTATTATAACTCAAAGAATAATGAAACACAGAACTCAATTATTGCATGTATAATAGCTAGGATAATATAAGACTGACAATTGGATCGATATTATGTCTTACATTTCTCTTTTTAATACTGTTCAATATTTTTATAATACGTTTTAGCGATCTTAAAGATATAATTTCAAGTTTGCTCAATTTCTAGATGTTTAAGATTTTTTAGATGAGGTAATTCGATATAGTACAAGTGTATAAGATTTGAGTTAAAATATTGCCTCTAATCATTTACAAAAAGTCTCTCTCAATGTGCCTTAAGAAGAAAAGTAATAATTATATGACTTGCATGTGAGGGGAATTGAAGATATAATTTAAATAAATAAGTTGGGTCTCTCTCTAATCGTTTAAATTTTTACTTGGGGCGAGTCAATAGTGTATAAGCCATTGATGTTTAGCCACAGTGTCAAGTTTGATTATAAGGCCTTGTTTTGTTTGCTTTTCAATTTTTTAGTTTTGAATTCATTTTCAGATTTCAATTTTCTGTTTTGTGGGTGTGTATTTTGAAAAATTATTTCTCAAAATAGAAAATTGAAAAACGCGTTTTGTTTGAAATTTTAGAAATAATTATATGATATTTTATTCAATGAATTAAGTGTTGGATTCGAACCCTGGTTCTCTTTGGTGTTCTCAGCATTTTGGCTTGAAAACGTGTTTGTGAAATACGCTTTTATTAATGAAGCAATTTTAATTTGATGATTAATACGTGATTCACTCATGGCCGTTGGATGGAGGATGACCTATATACTTGGGCTGATAGTTTTTGTCTTCAGTCGATTCACTTCATTTTTCTAGAGACTTCTGGGCTCCTATATGTTTGAGAGAAAAGAGAAGGAAATAGCTAAGATTTGCTATTCTTCGTTTGAATCACTTAAAATCTCTCGTTTTAAGTGTTGTTTATGATAGAGTAATCTTCGTATTGTAATATTTTGTGTGCATATTGTGAGCGTCTGAGTAATTTCTCTGTTGTGGTTACTTAGTGTTTATTCGAAGGGTTATTTGAAGATTTCTTGGTGAATCTTAGTAGATATATCGTTGTATTTTGAGAGATAAGTCTCATATCTCTTCTCTCTGAACATTTGTAATCTTCATTGCCATTTTGGGCTGTTTTAGTGCAACTGAGCATAATCCTTTTCTTGGATGCTCAACGGGGGATGTATGTGTTAGAAGCAGTCACCAAACCTCCGAGGCTAAGGCCGAAACAATTCTTTGTGTTCATTTTAATTTTTGCAGTTTACTTTCAGTTTGTTTTCGATTATTCTTGTATCTCGATTCTTATATTGTGTGTGCTCTGGGCTTACAGTGGTATTAGAGCCTGAACTGAGGAGCAAGTTGCCTGGATCTTTGGAGAAAGAGGTAGATTTGCTTCAGATCCTGAAGTTTTTGGTTCTGCTCTTAGGAAAATCAAAAGGAAACGAGTTTATACAAATTCACCTGGTGAGATCTTTAATTTTTTAAGTTTTATTTTCTAAAATTAGGGTTTCTTGATCATTCCCTTGATTTTTCGTACATCGTTGAAACCTCCTTGAGATTAATCTTTGTCCAGTAGCTCATGTGAGGCTCCTGAAATCTGAGATAAATCAAGTAAGGTGTGTTACTTGGAGAATCTTATTGGATAAAACAATGAAACATAGTTTTGTGATCTCTGATATTGTGTTTTTCTTTAGAGTCTTGATCTGCATATTCTCTGAAAGTGGCTGTTATTTGAAAATTTTGTTCCACTGTGTGTATTACTATGACTTTCTATTTGTGACCAATCTGTGCTCTTGTTGGTTTTTGCATACTGTGTAATTTGTCTTCAGTCTGTGTGTCTGCTTTGACTTTTACATGGCTTCTGCAAAATTTGAAGTTAGTCAGTTTGATGGAAAAATTGATTTTAACTTGTGGA
>CAIGRN010058033.1:0-12982 GCA_903798345.1 Fraxinus anomala
TTGAAATAACTTATTACATGGAATAGAAATTACAACTCAAAATAGACTAATATTTACAATGTGCGGTCGAAGTTGGGACAAACTGCGGCTGCGATAGGGTCACGGGGCTTAAGTGAAGCTGCGGTCCGTGACACAAAGGCTAGTAAACTAGCTACCACTAGAGTGGTGCTTCGCACCACTCACGCCACACTGTACCCCGGCCACAATTCCTATCCCGGTCTTGGCCTGCGCAAGTCGTAAAGTTCACATTGGGCGCTTTAGAGGAGCACGTCGTAAAGTTCGCGCGTACGCATTGTCGCGAGGAGCTGAGGAGCCTTATAGTTTTCGGAAAGGGACTCATGGTTCGATGACATGGCAATGGGAGGCTCGATGAGTTGGCATCTTAGGTGGCACACGCGTAATAGGTGGGGTCACTTCGTCCTGCGTGGCAGTTGGTTCAGCTGGATGTATGCGTGACGTCTGCATGGCTGATGACTATTCAGAAATTGATGATTATGTGTGATGAATGGACACTACACTTCATGGTTTAATATGAGCCGCCAGATCATGAAATGGTGTGATCCAATGGCTAAAACGAATCAGACCAAGTGGTGCACCAATTAATAGGTATGATGGTTTAATCTGGGCCGTCAAATCATGAAATGGTGCGATCCAACAGGCTAAGACGTATCAGACCAAGTGGTGCGCCAGTTCATGAAATGTCACACACCCATTCAATAAGACACTTCAATCTCTATAAATAGAGATCTCCGGATTCGTTTTTGGACACACCAAATCAATTAAAATTCAATTGATTTCCAAATTCATTCTCTCTCTCTCTCTCTCTCTCTCCAAATTCTTTCAAATATATTCGTGGTAATTCCATTCGAGTACGATCATTCTTTGCTTCGACGGGGCCGAAATTTGTCTTAAGAAGATTTGTTTTGACATATCTCGCTTCATCTACGGCATTTCATTTTCTGTTCTTTTTTTTTATTATTCTTTTGATTGAGAAAGTCGAATTTCCGACAACAGCCTATACTTGAATAAGGTGCAAGGAAACTATTGATTTAAGAAGAAAATGAGGTATTAGCCTCGTCTTATGCTTTTATATGTTATTTTGGTTAATAATTTTAATCTTCGACAAGTTAATTCAATGCTTGATGTCCAAAGCTAAATTAATTGAAGAGAGTGGTAACAAATTATTCATATAACCAACTTCAAATTCATTTGGAACAGTATTTAGTGTGTATTATAGTATTTTCGAAGTTTTTGTATTATTACTTTGTAAAAAAGATTTTATTTTTAAATAAGTCTTGCCTTCACTAAATTAAATTCATGGTTCTTCACCGACTTTAACAATTTAATCATTTATAAGTTTCTTCATTTTCAAGCACACATTTAAATAGACTCACAAATACTATCCATTTTTATGTGTATATAAATTAAATCGTTAATAAATTATTTCCGTACATAGGCTAAATAAAGTAAGAAAAAGGTAAAAATCAAGATCATATATACGTATTTCGTACAACTGGTGTTTGGTGCCACTGGTAAAATGAAAAATCAGCGTGTTTTATTATGTGATGGAAAATTTGTAATTGAGTCAGAATTGAAGCCCTATTTCTCATATTTCTTTCCTATATACATTTTTTTTAGATGAGTGGTTATATTAACACCAAAATTTTTATAAATACACTATATTTTAATTACATTAAAAATCATTAATTTTTATTGATTATCACACTTAATTCCTTAACTTTTTCTTCATCATATTATTACTTTTAACATTCAATATTGATCGGAAATTTTGTCCTTAATCATGATTTTCGTCCAAAAATATTGTTAACGTGCTTTAAAATGAGGTTCAAATATTTAATTGCATTTTACATTATTATTTGTGTTTGTTTATTTAAAGATATAATGAATAAATGAGTTTTTTACTCTGTCTTAAAGAAAATTTTGGAAAAATATCATATTCAGGAACAATTTATGATAAGAATAAGAATGTGATGGAAAAAAAAATCGAGACATAAATGTCATAATGTGTAAAAATTATGAACATTTCATACAATTATAATGTAGTCTAATTATTAAAAACGTGTAAATATTTTAAGCTTTTATTCTTAACGGAAAAAAAAAAAAAAAAAATGGCAAGAGAGGTAGAAGCACAAGTGATCGGCTGCCACACCGTTGAGGCCTGGAATGAACAGCTTTTAAAGGGCAATGATTCCAATAATTTGGTAATTTTTTTTCAATACATTTCAGATTTCGATTTTATTGATATGAGTATGTAATTATGTATGTTTTATTGTGTTTTCAGATTTATGTGCTATTTTCTTTTAATGTTTTTGGTTTGATTAAATGGAACGTAATGCTTTTTCTCTGATCTAATTTGAATTTTGTTGAAATATTATTATTATTATTATTATTATTATTATTATTATTATTATTATTATTTTCTAGCTTCTCTCTAAATTATTATATTATTTTCTTCCAATGAAAATCGAAATACTTTGGATGTATTTTATTATAGAGAATGTGTTTGACTCTCCAAATTCAGAGAGTTAAATTTACTTTCTAAATTAGAATGTTAATTTCAAAAAATTTTTAAAGCAAGATTTTAAGAATTAACTTTTAAAATAGAGATTATCTTATATTTAAAGGATTTCTTAGAGATTCTTGTTGCCTTCCTTCTTTAGACAGAACTTTTACTTTAGTCTTGTACACCTGCTTTGAATAAATATTTAATTTTTATTTCACAAAAGTACTTTGTTTGTCTACTAGTTTTGCTGCTTTAATGCAACATGCTATTGTAAAACTTCTCGCGGCTTTCAATGTCGAAGTTTCATTGATAACGTGCTTAAACAATTTACTTAGAAGTGTGCACATTCCATACCAAACATGCCCTTAAAATCTTTATTTTTACGAGTGCAAAACTTCACTCGAATTTATAAACTACTAGATTGTTAAACTTTTCACATAAAATTCATACACATAGATTGTTGAGGCGTCGGAGGGTTGTATAGATAATGTCATAGTTTCTGGCAAACCTATTACATGTAAGCTTTCAGTACATTAATTTGGCAATGTGAATTACGATCGACTTATTAGCACAAAACGTCCATACGTTTCAACTTTTTTTTTTGCATTTTCACCCATATTTTCACGTTTCATTGCGGAAAACATCATTTTCCTCAATTTTCATCAATTTTCTCTATAAAAATCTGTGAAAATACAAATATACCCTCTTATTTAAATAAAATTAAAAAAAAATAAAGAACTAATTGCAATCATAGACCCAAATTTTTTAAAAATTACAAATGAGTCCCATATGGGTAGATTTTGGTTCGTTTGGTTGGGGTTGGGGTTGGGTGAGGGAAGGTGGGGGTAAGTATGTGAGGGGGAAAGGGGGGAAGAAGATAAATTGTTTCAGATGAAATTTTGGGTTTCTGATTCCATGGTCAATTAAGATGAAATTTTGGGCTAAATGCACCGGTAGAGTTCTTTAGAGCCACTGTCATTGCAGCAGAGTGCATATTCGGTTCTGGGGACTCCATTTCCGAGCTTGTTGAAACGTTCTTGAAGTTCCAAACCCAGATTTACAAATTTGGGGTGGGGGTGGGAGGAAAAGAAGAATGTGGAATGAGTTTTTAATTTTAATTATTTGATTTTGATTATTTTATTATTAAAAAATTAAAAAATTAAAAAATTAAAATCAGTCAACATTATTGTCAAGGTAGATAATTTGGTCAACTAACGGTCAAACAACAGAAAACCAACCATTTGGACTTCAACTGTGGACATTTTGAAAGGTTTGGTACCGCTGGTGGTAAAAATGAAAGGTTTGGTACGTGGGTGTCACAAATTAAATATTTGGATAAAGTCTGCTATTAAATGAAAGATTTGGTACATTCACTACAATTATCCCTAATTAAATATCAAAATCAAAAACAAAAAGAACATCATCCTCTTCCCACATCCCACCCCAACCAAAAATAAAAAATAAAATGGAACCGCATGCCTCCATCTAGCCAACCACCACCCAACCGCCACCTAAAGTGTTGGAACTCATACCACAAACTGCCACTATCAACGCCCAAACACTTTCCCAAAAATTAATTGAACAAACAACATATTTATATGGCCAAAATCAACCAAAAATGCAACTGGTCGCACAGACACACACGGCCTTTCTTTGTCAATTTCAGTGCCTACAGTGATTTCTACCGTCGCGGTCACCCATTCCGACTTCACCACATCATGTTGCACCTTCTACAACAATGGGCTTCCATTAATTTCATCCTAATTTTTGTTATTTTTTGACCTTCAGTTTAACGCTATTCCCCTTGCAAATGGTGACCTATACTCCTAAAATGTAGTGGGCTAGGTTTAACAGTACATTGTAATGTACTAAGCTAGAAAGTTGAAACTAGAAACGATGTCAATTGGGGTGGGATAGGGGAAGAGGATGAAGTTATTTTTGTTATTGGTTTTGATTTTTAATTATTTGTTTGGGACTCATTTGTAATTTTTAAAAAAATTGGGTCTATGGTTGTAATTAGTTCATTATTGTTTTACTTTTATTTTTTTATTTTATTTAAATAAGATGGTATATTTGTCATTTCACAGATTTTTATAGAGAAAATGGATGAAAATTGAGGAAAATGATGTTTTCCATAAAGGATAATTGCAACAGCGGTACTGAACCTTTCGTTTAGTAGCAGACTTTGCCCTAACCTTTCAAATTGTTCGCAATTGAAGTCTAAATTGATGGTTTCTGTTAGTTTGAACGTTAGTTGACCAAATAATTGATTTTGACAATAATGTGACTGATTTTAAAAGGTTAAAATGGTAATTTTATATTTTTTAATAATAAAATAACCAAAATCAAATAATTAAAATTAAAAACAAATTTCACATTCTTCTTCTCCACCCACCCCACACACCCCAAATCTATAAATCTGGGAAATCAACATCTTCGAATCGTCGAATCCATGGCGTCAAAACCTGTTGTCCAACTACGTAGGCCGGATTAGAGATTTGGACTTAACAACCGATCAGAAATGGAGCTCCTCGATAAAAATATGAATTTCCTGCTAAAATAGTCCACTGAAGAGATTATCTTGACCAAAGAGGAGAAGAAGAGATAAGAGATTGAAAATGGTGGATGGATTGCAATCGTCGGCTCGATGGATTGTGGTTTGTTTGGTTGAGGTTGGGTGAGCGAAGGTAAGGGTAAGTGTGGGGGGTGGGATGAAGTTTTGAGTTTCTAATTCCACTGTCAATCAAGATGAAATTTTGGGGGCTAAATGCACAGGCAGAGTTTCTTAGAGCCACTACCATTGCAGCAGAGCATATATTCGGTTCTCGAAGTTCCAACCCCAAATTTACAGATTTTGGGTGGGGTGGGTGGATGGGTGGGTGGGGTGGGGTGGAATGGGGTTTTAATTTTAATTATTTGATTTTAGTTATTTTATTATTAAAAAATGTAAAAGTACCGTTTTAACCTTTTAAAATCAGTCAACATTATTGTCAAAGTCAATTATTTGATCAACTAACGGTCAAACTAACAGAAAACCATCCATTTGGACTTTAACCGCGGACATTTTGAAAGGTTGGTACCGTTAGTGGCAAAAATGAAATATTTGGTATCATAGATGTCACAAATTGAATGTTTAAGCAAAGTCTGTTACTAAATGAAATGTTTCCTACCGCTACTGCAATTATCCCTTTCCGTAATGAAATGTGGAAATATTGGTGAAAATGTAAAAAATTGAAGCATATGGACGTTTTGTACACTAAAGGCCAAACGTACAAATGTTTTGTGCTAATAAGCCATTACGATCTTTTCAAGTTATTTCACCAACTGCACAAAGCATAGATAATCAAAGGAAACTCCACACTACGATCCATTCTTAACACAAAATGTATTCATAGTTTTAACGTCGGTAATTAGCACATAACGTCCTAATCTTTCACCGTTATTGTGAAAAACGTCATTACCTTTCATTTTTTGACATTTTCGTCCTTATTTTCACCTTTTATTGCGCAAAAGGTCATTTTCATCAATTTTCTCAATTAAAAATTATGAAATGGCAAATATACACTTCTCTTCAAATAAACAAAATGAAAAAGAAAAAAGTAACTGCAACCATTGTCCCAATTTTTTTAAAAAGCGCAAATGATTACCAAATAAATTTTTAAAATGGTAATTAGCACATAATGTCCCTACTTTTCACTATTATAGCGGAAAACGTCCTTACCTTTCATTTTCTTTTTGCATTTTCACCCTTAGTTACATCTTTGATTGCGCAAACTATCAATTCTATCAATTTTCATCAAATTTTTCAATAAAGAGCTGTGAAATTATAAATATCCTTCTATTTAAAAAAATTAAAGAATTTTTTTTTAATTTCTAATTTTTTAATAATTTGTTTGGGAGTCGTTTGTACTTTTTATTTTTTTAAAGTTTATTAATTATTTAATAAATTTAATTGAGATTCATTTGCACTTTAAAAAAAATTATTTCTAACTTTTTAATAATTTATTTGGGACTCGTTTACACTTTTTTTTTAAAAACAAAAACTATTTTCTAATTTCCTAATAATTTATTTGGTGTTCGTTTATACTTATTTTTTTAAAAAAATAATTTTTAATTTTTTAGTAATTTGTTTGGGACTCGTTTGTACTTTTTAAAAAAATTGGGACTATAGTTGCAAATAATTCTTTAGCTTTTTAATTAAATAAGAGAGTATATTAATTATTTCACAGTTCTTTATTAAAAAATTGGATCAAAATTGATAGAAATGATGGCTTACGCAATCAAATGTGTAGTTAAAAGTAAAAATGTCAAAAAAAGAAAGAAATGTATGAACGTTTTCCTCAATAATATTAAAAGGTGAGGATATTATGTGATAATTACCCTTTGAATAATTTATTTGGAACTCGTCTGCTCTCTTTTTTAAAAATGGGACTATGGTTACAATTAATTTTTTCTTTTTGTTTTTATTTTATTTAAAGAAAATGGTATATTCGTCATTTCACAATTTTTAATTGAGAAAATAAATGAAAATGACATTTTTTGTAATCAAAGGTGGAAATAAGAGTGAAAATGCCAAAAATGAAAAGTAAGAACGTTTTTCAAAATAGTAGTAAAATGTGAGGATGTTATGTGCTAATTACCATTTTAACGTCCATTGACAGCACAATCAAGATTCATGGCCTCTCCCTTAAGCCCAACCTGCATAGAATGCATTCATGAGAACATTTTCTAAATGCAATATTGATCACTTGGAAATAGATATGTATAATTAACAACCTAGTATCTCCATTTTGGCAAGGACAAGTCCCAATTACCCTGGTCAAGTACATGCAGTGCAACTGGAGCACCGGCGCAACTGCCCGTGCTGGCTCCGTCGAAATTTATAGGTTGGGTAAACCGCTCATCACTCTAGTCACCCGTGAGCAGTTTGCACTATTTTTTTTAAAGAACTACGACAGGGAATCCGGAAGGATCATCGACGGAGATCTCGACGAAGAGGGTGAAGAGAGAGAGAGAGAGAGAGAGAGAGAGAGAGAGAGAGCGAGCTTGAAGATAGTGGAGTGGAGAAGAGGATTTGGAAAATATAAAGTAAAATCACGGCTCAAGTCGTTGTTGAGCTGCAACAGCAATGGAGCCATGGCTTATTGTTTTGCTGTTGTCGACAACTTCACCTCACCAATTTTTCTTCACGAGACTGAACATAGAAAGAGAAAGAGAGGTTTGTTTATAGTAGGGCTGGACATGATTCGGTTCGATAAAATTTTCGGGTATTTAATAAATGAAAACATCGGGTCCAAATATAATTATGGAACAGTTTGGGTTCGGTTCTGTACCATAATTAATTTTTTAATATTTACAACAACATTTTATAAATACAACTAATAACATGTTCATTTGTAGTTTCGATAAGCAGTTGGAGAGGGAAAGTTGGACTCGGCAGTTGGCGGCTTCGATTTGGGCATGTAGATGTACGTTTTCAATTTATCAAATGATTTGAGATTAGTGGACATGTACTTACCGAATGAAAGTATGAAATTGGAAAGGGAAGGATAAATACTTAAAAATGCCTAGATCTTGGGCTAACGATGAAATTAATAATTGGGCCAAAAAATTAAAACAAAAAATTGAATTTCGAAATTGTGTTGGGCTGGGCTAAGCTAGCTAGACATAGACTTGGTTTGAGAGTTGGAGCATTAATCACTAAATTAGTTAATTTACTAATTTGTTTAGAAAAAATTAAAACAATTTAATGAATTCAATATAAAAAATTAAAAGAATTATTTAGATTCGGTTCTTATTCGGTTCTTGGTCTAGAATCGAGAACCGAACCAAATCCATCGGTTCTCGATTCAAATACCCGTTTAGGTATTTAACTTATAAAGAACCACTCAGTTCGGTTTATTTCAGTTCGAAAGTTTTGTCCAGCCCTAGTTTATAGTTGAATTGAAGCGTGTAAGGAATATCCTATAGACCAACAATTATGTTACCTGTACATTATTTAGTGACAACTTGGATGACATTTGAAAATGTGACAAAATCGAAATCATAGATTATTTTAAGTGTTAAAGAAATTAATGGTAAAATTATGTGCCACATAGTACAATGTAAAATAGAATGTCAACTAAAATATACATGTAACAAGATTGATAGACAAAAAGACCAACTAGAAGATCATTTTATTTTATTAATATCATAAACAACCAAGTGAACCATGAACCCTATTTAAACAAGAAAAAATTATAAATGAGAAAAAATAAGCTATTACCTTCACTTAATTGATAAAACAAGATAAATAATGAACATTTTGGGAAATGCAAGTCATTAATAGCGTGAAGAGATAATCTTTCTCGTCGGGGGCATAAATAGACGGCAGTTCAAGCTCAATTAAATTTTCATATCATATTGATTTATACGTATTGATTGAAATGTTATATATTATTTAATTAAATATTAATAAATGATCTCGCTATTGCTGTTAATGACGGTCAACAGCCAACGACTGTCCTAACTTACCAACATTTCTGGATCCGTCAAGTTACTGGAGCCAAGACTCCAATGTTCCATTTGCTCTGGAAGATACAACAACAACAATACAATTACATTCTTTGAAACCATAATATACAGTGTTGATTGTTCGTACGAAACCCCAAAAGCGTAATAAATTAAGTAAGTTGAGAGTACATTCCTATAGAGAATAAATTCAATTCAAATGTACTAGTTTTGTATGGAATTCGAATTATTTAAATTAAAAGGGAATTTAATTTGATTTATGCTAAATTAATCTAAAAAAAACTGTAAAAGTTTAATTTTTATCAAATTATGGATGATTGTATTGGATTTTTGAATCTACCTATTATTATCTATTTCAATTCTCAATTATGTAATTTAGTCATATTTATGCATTCTTGACAATCGACAAAGTTATGATGTATAATTTTCTTTTTAAGACAAATTAAATCTATCATAACCACGACCCGAATCTATTCCTAACCAAAAATCGAATGATTAGAATGTATTAAATTTTAGATTATCTATATGATTATTTACTTGATAAATGTTATTCCTATCATATATTGTACATATGTTAATTTCATCGCGTTCTAAATTAATTGTGAGTTTTTCAACACTACAACAAGCAACTAATTATCTAATTTGTGGCCAATCAATTAAATAATACAATGAGTATACAAAATTAATCAAGAAATGTAAGAATTAATAAACTACTAATCTTGAATTAAAATAAATATTCATCTTTATCCAATACAAAAGAATCTATCTTAACATATTTCTAAAGATAAAACAACAAAAATAATGAAAAAGCATCACCCGAAATTTATAAATACAAGAAAGAGATGGCACTGTGTAATTCTTGTTCTTGATTATAAACCCCAATATTTGATTCTTCACGTTCTTGATGTTTCTTGGTTCAATCAACGTGCTAGTTTTGTTCTCCTCTCCAACATATAATGAATATGTCCCTTGTTCTTGAATAATTTTATAATATGGAAGCGATTTGAGAGAGAGAGAGATTTCTCCATGGCTGCCCATGATTTTTATTATATAAGTGAAATTAGATAAAAAAAAATTATGTCCAATTTGGATTTCAAAAAAGTTTTAATCGGATAAGGAAAGTTGCCTCCTCGCACATGATTGTCTCTGTGCAATCGTCAGTATTTTGGTCATAAGTTTCTTTCTCGATATTCGATTGAGGTGATTAAAAGTACGTTGAATAGCTAACTCAAGGGGCTACAATTCGTTTAGATGTAGAATTTCTCCTAAAAATATGTCTCAATCTCCGACTAAAAATCTTAAATATACTTTGTGCAGTTGAAAATTGATTTGACAAAATCCTTTGATTGCATTTCACTCATTTTTTACTTCTAATTGCATTTCCAATTTGATCCTGAACTTTGTGTTTCTTCCATTTTCACTTCTTTCTTCCTATTCATTCAATTTGTCTCGAATGTTACCTTACAAACAAAATTAACACAAAGTTAAGCAATAATTCATTCAAATCAACAACAAATACCCTAGTTTAATAGCCTAGATAAGTGTATCATTGGTTTTGATATCTTCCTATTATAACCTATTCCTATGGGATCACATATGAATGTTATGAATGAAACCTTCTATATATATGCGCAATATGTCGTCTAACCTTCTATGTCCTCCATCCCTTAATTTATCCTCCATTGCCACTCTCTCCACAATGTTTGCATATATCTCATTGAAGGACTTATCCATTCTAGTCTGGCATCACGCTGTTCTTAACATCCTCTTTGCTGTATTCATCTTATTATTTTTTCACTGACATCATTAAAAAAAAAAAAAAAAATCAGTTCTAGTAATCTTTATAAAGAATTGCCTTTTAATCTTATCGGTGACTTCCTATTATCCTTCTCAATTTTATCCACCTTGTTCTAATTCTAGCCCTCTGAAGTCCTTCCGAATATAATTGAACTTAAATACCAAATGAATCTTTTTTTTTTTTTTTTTAACTTAATTTTTTGTTTGATTTAGATTTAAAAAAATAGATTTTTTACATTTTCTTTCTTCTCGGAAAAAGCTGTTTCTCTTGCAATTGTTGGAGGTTTAGTAAATCCATGAAAAGGCATTTTAGTAAGTTTTGATAAAAAAAAAATGGTGAAATATTTGATTGAGAAGTTGTGGATCATATAAAATATGTGGTTAAAATTGATTATTAACTTTATCTTGAAGTTTAATCCAAATTTCTAGCTGAACAAAATAGGGGCTTAAAGACTAAAAACTATAAAGCTACTTTGTCAATGATTACCGATGGGTTTTTGTAGAGGTCTTCAATATCCAACTTCAGACTTGCCCACTTTGAATTCTAAACCTCTAGCCATGGGTTTCCTAGCAAGAAATTTATCAATTATTTATTTCCGGCATATTCATTTTCAATTGTTTTTGGCTTTTGCATGTATCAGTTCATGATTTTCCTTCAACTGCTCTTCTTTTAAATTGTTTTAAACATGAATTTTCGAGTTTTCATGCAATCAAACCATTTTAAACATATATGATCAATTACTCATACATGAACTATTATTACTAGTTTTCTAAAATGCACGCGAAGCTTGTGCTAAACGTCTCGCTTCGAACATATGTATTTTTTTTCAGATGTTTTGTAGGATTATTTTAATTATTAAATAATTTTTAGATTGATTAAAAATTAAAAATAATATTAAAATAAGAAACACTATTTTACTCTTTTTGCGAGATTGAAGCTTGACTTTCACATCTAGTCACGCTTTACATTTTTTAGAATACTGATTATTACATATTGAGAACTATATAAAAGTTTAGATATAATGTGCTTAAGAAAAACTCTACATACTCTTGATATTTTCATCACTAGCATCAAAGTATCACATGTCAGGGTTCAAAATATTTTACCCAATACAAGCCAAAATGTGGAAGTTGTCCTAATGGACCAGAAAGACTCGGTTTCATAGAGCAACACTTTTTTTTTTTTTTGAAGAACATTCACAAAATCATGTTTATCTCACAAAGAAATATAAATCTCCCAACCAGGAGACGGAGATTGAAGAGAAGACGAAGAAGAAGAGAGTGAAAAATTCTAGAAAGCAGAACAAAGAAATTAATTGAAATGTAATGAAGATTAGGGCAACAAAAGTATATTTATACTCATGTCGCCAACTATTAATCTCCATCAGTATCTAACGGCCTAGAGCAATTGACGATTTTATCCTTTTTGGAGGCAAAATTTAACATTAAAGTCGCACTTCCAAAAGTGAAATTCACTTAAAAAATTGGATCCAAGTTTGGGCTTCATCATAAAGTTTAGCGGGCAATAGAAAATGTTGTGGGTCAAGCCCAAATCATCATTGCCTCTGTTTAGCTGTAGAATTTGATAGAGGAAATTACATCTAGATCTGAAATTAGATTTCCAATTTCACAAATAAGGTCACATGTTTAACATTTCAAAAATCAGGTTTTGATTAATAATTTAAAAATATTTTTTTATTTTTATTTTTATATCTATATACAATAAAATAATTTGACCCAACCAAACCCTAAATCATTGGAACCAAATCTAACTCTCATATCTAGCGTCCTCTCTGCGCAAACCGATCGCCGCACTTCACTCTCTCTCTCTCTCTAAGCCACCCCGTCGTCGGCAACACAGCTTCGGCGTTGAGGCGCTGCATCGGAAGCCCAGCCGATGCCTTTTGAGTGTTGAGTTGGCATCGCTCGAGGCTGCAGCCAGTGGTGCGACCGCTGCAGCCGGTGGCGTCGCTCCCAACAGTCGGTGGCATCAACTCCAAGACTGGGCACAGTGGTCTTCGCTGCTGCCGAATCTGTGTGGCCACGCCGGTCGACGACAGTGGGCGATTTTTCTGTGTGTAAACGTCGATTTCTGTGTGCAATAACGATGATCGTTGGTGCTGTTACGGTGGTAACGATGGTTGTTGGTGC
>CAIGRN010058053.1:0-19342 GCA_903798345.1 Fraxinus anomala
CCAAACATTGAGGAATCTAAATGGTGTAGAACCTAAATCATCATCAGAAATCCAATATAAAAGTAGAGGTGAGTGATCAAATGAAGTAAAAATCAGATGAGTCACAATAAGCTGTCTACAAAAGTCTACAGCTAAAGAGTTAATCAAAACTCTATTCAATCTTTTACTGACCCTGCCATTCGTCCATGTAAACTGAGATCCAGAAAAACCAACGTCCTCTAAGCTACAGTCCAACATCATATTAGAAAAATCAGTAGAACCAAGATCTTGACGACTATGACCAGTACACTTACCATCATGTGTGATGACATTAAAGTCATCCCCAACAAGCCAAAGATCATCTATAGAGAGAGGAAAATGTGGTGAAGACCTGTCCACAAGTCCCTCCTAACATAAGCCTGACAAGCAACATAAACAGAAGTCAAGTAAATAGGTCGTGCTAGTTTGGGATCCACAACTCTGATATGTAGGAACTGGGTATGATCATCAATAACAGTGACGATAGTACCCACATTCCAGAATACCTAAATCTTATTCGACTCATATGAACTTGATGAAGCTGAATAAGTTTTCTCAGGCGCCTACAAGTAGCTACACCTTTCACATTCCAGATGAAGGCACTCATCTGGATGTACGTGAGAGGTATCCTGGGTAGTGAATTGTCAGTAACTTTCGAATGTCTCTTCCGACTTACTAGGACAAATCCATCATCCTATGTCCCACCAGCTAAACCTGTCAAATCATCAGAAGAAGATCTACAAAAAGAACCCTGGTGATAAACTTCAACCTGAGGGAAAACCCCATGAATATGACTACTTCGTAGAAAAAGGAGCCTCCATATTCTATTGACACTGTACAATAGGCACATCCGTACTACTAAAGCCCTGTAGCCTCTCGAGCATATCCATTAAGAGAGGATCAAAGTATGTAGAAGTATCTGTCATAGAAGTACAGCTGATGGGGACCGAAGCCTGAATACCTAAATGATCAACTGATGTAACAATAGGTGGACTATGAGGAACAACCCTATTAGGAGCAACTGTAGGATGATCTAGTGGCAAAGAAGTAGTAGTCTATGTAATAGTAGTGCTGATGATAGATGGATAAGTAGAATTAGCAGGAGCCGTAAGTGTAGCAAATGTCTGCGATGAAGCAACAATAGTGGTATGGCTACTGGGCTATAGAAGGAACAATCTGAGGGATGGACTGGGAGATCTCATCTGAAGTACTAATTTGTCTCCTTTGGTTTCTCTTAATAGGTGTCCATCGCTGTCGAGGTACGGTCATGACATCCTTACCATTGCCCTTTATCCTTGGTTGAAACTTGATTAGGCCTATGATTTGGGTCAACAACACCTGGGGCCCGTAGAAGGTGGAGCAAAATGGGAGCTACTAGAACACTTCTCATTCGAATGACCAAAGTGTTTGCAACGAAAGCAAAATTCTGGCACCTTATCATATACAACAGGCTATCAATATCCTCTCATCTTATCCCTCTCTATCCATATTCTATCAGTGACCTTAATTCCAAATCGAACTCAATACATAGCCTCGCCTCACTAGGTTGTCGAAGGTAATAAGTGGCTTCGTTAATATGAAGTGGAAGCCCAATGGTTTTAGCTATAGCAAATAGTGCGCTCTTGGCTCGAAAATGAATAGGAAGCAAATGAAATGAAACCCAAATAGGAGCAATAGGGACTTCATACTGTAGGTTAAAACTAGGAGTCCCTTTAAAAACCTACATAGGACAACCATCAATGTACCAAGTGGGTTTGAGGAATAATCGTACCAAACTGGAACAATAGAGGCCTCATACTGTGGACTAAAACTCGGGGTCCACTTGAAGACTCGCATAGGGCAACCATCAATATACAAGGTGGGTTTGAGGAATAATCGTGAATAATCATCCTCGTGCGCCATGTGAATAATAATGTGTACATTATCAATTAATCCAATCTCACAATCGCCAATAAATCCAAAGCGCATAAAGTTCTCACGTACCTTGATTTCAAGAAGTCCATAATTGGAAGAAGTGGTTACCATGTCTCATGCAAAGCTCCATTTGTGAGTGGTCTAGTCTCGACTGAAACCTCTCCATCTCTTCAACTAGCTCAATTCCCATTTCATAGGTTTTCATCTTAGGATCTAGTGGACTAAGTCTAGTGTTAGCCACTTGTACCATATGCAATCTAGGATGAAAGATGCCACCCTAGCAACTAGATTGGTTAGACAATGCAGGATACGACATCTTTCAACAATCTCTCTATTTTCCTCGACTTTTTCAATCTAGCCTTCCTAGCTTAGCCCACATGTCTACCTTGAATCATGCTAATCCGTCCTTTGGAAAGTCAATATTAGAGGATGTTTCTTCAATGTGGTCTCTTCAGACCATTCACATACCTCTAGTATGAGAAAATTCATTGAGTATTGGTAAATTGAAGTTACGACTTTTAGTTCAAGCAATACAGGTAGCATAAGGATTGGAGTGTAGTTAGACGATGAGTCTACACCTAAAAGATTAGTGATCATCCTTCACTACTAAGGAAATTCTCCTAATTCAATGATGAGGACAATATGCCCTCTTTGGATCACCCGCAAAACTTTGTAGTTGCTTAAGGTAGGGTTGAAGGTATTGCTCTATGATTTCTATTTACTCTAAGGTTTTCAATTATAACACGTTGATGGACTCTTGTTATCCACTAGAGTTCGATAAATATTTATTCCAACGTAACTAAAATGTTTATGACGAATGCATATCTGATCGTGAAGTATTCCTTAAGAACTTTTGCTAAGAAACCCAATCACTTGAACTAGTTTTTTGATTTACCATGTAACTTATAGATAACCCTCTTTATAGTTTTCAGACTCGTGCTTCCTTGACCTTCCTTCATCTTTCTCTCCAGGACCCTTCTGCACATTGATTTCCTCTTGCGAGCATTCGAATTCCCATCTTAGGCTTGTTAAGTCTTTCTGGTTGGAAAGGCAAAGGTGGAAGAGTATTTGGTTGAGAGGGTGAAGCCTTTGTTGTTTCATTAGGTTTGGCTAAGATATCGCGAAGTTGTCTTTGCCAAATTAATACGTCCCCTTTTCCTTGAGGTTGCAACACTCATTAATATCATGATTAACCAACCTATGGTAGCGGCAATATTTACTCTAGTTGAGTCGACCGAATCTCTTCGATGGAGAGGGTGTGCAGAAGATTTCCTTATCCTTCACTTACATAAATACTCATTTGAGAGAAATATGTAAATAATGGAATTCTGGGAATCTTTCTTGGTAAGGTCGAGGGTGCTCCACTTTTAGTAATTCCTTTCTTCTTTCCAGCATGGGCCTCATGTCTACTTTATTCTCTTTAGGTTGTGTGACGTCTCTGATCTTGTTCATTACTTTTTCTTGATTGGAAGTAGCTCCTTCTATGCCTTTGTGTTTTTCAACTATGCTCAAGAATTTGTGGTAAGTTTTTGGTCCTTCCTTGTGAACGGATCACTAAAATCTTGTCTTGTGTCTTAGCCCTAACAGGGCTACCACTAGGGCTATATAGTAGGAGATCTTCTCCACCTCCATAATCTATCTATTAAACCTATTATGTTAGAATTTTAAAGATTTGCTCCATCCTTTTCGATGCTTACCAAGCGCTTCTTTGGTGTGGTTCAACTTCTAGAGCCCATGAATTTTGCCGAAAAGGCTATGTCGTTTCAATTTTTGATGGACCTATAATATCACTTTTTGAACCATCTTTTGGTTTTGTTGCCAAAGGTTAGGAGAAAAGCCTTGAACATTATGGTATCGCTGGCTCCTTGGAGCTCCTCAATGATGTGTATTTATCGAAGTGATTGATGGGCTCACTTCTCCCTCATATCCGTGAGTTGTGATATTTTCAATTTTTCTGGCAGGGCTATTCCAAGATGTCCTTGGTAAAATGGGAGTGACAATTGGCATAATAGTAATCCATTACCTCTTTTTGCTTTGCTTATAAGTTGTCTTTGCATTTCTTTAGCCGATGTAGCTTACGTTTTACCTGGCCTTTTAGGGGCTTATTTTGAGTTAGACTAGGTGGACAATCTCTTTGAGTAGCCGAACTCTATGACCATAGTCGATCGAAAACAGTTCTTCTTGCATTTTAACCCTCATATGGTGGTATGTTTCTTGAGCTGCCAATCCTGCTTCTAGAGCACTCTTTCTCTAGAAATTTTATCTTCCTTCAAATGGAAGGACGTGTATTTCTACCTCGGGTATGAGAATTTATATCTGCCTCTACCACATGAGTTTTGGCAATTTTATTTTTTCCATTTTAGTAATGTGTTTGTAAGGCGTTCTATAGCCTCTCTTAAGGAAGTTAGCTGGGGATTTTTTTACCCCCGTGGAATCTTCTCTAGCTTGAAAATTACTAAGGATGTTGATATCATCGAAGTTTGTATGATAGTGGCTTCTCGATCTAGTATTGTGACTCCTTTTGATGGGAGATTTTTAATGTGTGAGTTGATTTTGGATGTTTTTGGGACTGAAAATATAGGTCATTCTAAAGAAGGCATTTCTTCTAGCTTCAAAATGTTGATGACCAAAACCGACGTTGCAATTATAGATTAATTTAAGAGAAATTTAGTGAGATAACAATTTTTATTATTGGAATAGTAGTAAAGAACATGAGCTTTTATTGAATAGTGTTTGGTAATGTATTATTAAGAAAATCTTAGCTCGACCCTTTTAGTTGATCCTTTGCTTCATTATATAAGCTTCAAGATAGAAGTTTATAGTCCTCTATCTTGTCAAGCTACAGTTTTCATTCTCGAGATACGTCCAAATTTTTAAAAGATTTTCAAACTGTATAACCTCAATGGCGCTATGTATATCATGGCCTTAGATGTTTCTTAGATTAATTTGTTCAACTAGACATTTTCTATTTTTATTTTAAAGGTGACAAATATAAATTTTAAATGTACTTTACTATTTTCACAAAAGTTTTAAATTTCACAAGTCATGCTCATCTCACAACCCTCAAACATTGTTATGAAGAAAGAAGTTGATGCTCGAAAACTCTGTTTTGGATCATCACAGGGGGTGGCATGCATATTTGGTGGTGCAGATCGATGTGTTTGGCATTGGTGCTAGTGTTGCAAACAAGAAAGGATGGCATTTTATAGTGGTGGCAGGCGACAGTGGTTTGGCGATGGTGGCAGGTGGTACAAATTGCGACAACAATGATAACATGGTTTAATATGGTATATTATAAGTGGTAGCTGCAGGGCAATGTAAGATTACAAGTGTAATACAGTTTGTTACAAGTGGCCGTGCAATGTGTATAACAACATATTAGCATTGTATTACAACGTGTAGTGTAAGCCCCAGTTTGACAACCATTTTTATAACTCTTTTTTAAAATTCATTTTCGTCCACACGTTATCATAATAAAATATTCTAAGCTTAAATCCAAAATCTGTTTTATACTTTTTATTCGCGCATTCTCCAAAAATCACTATTCAAAAACTTATTTTCATCAAATGCTATTTTTAATGGTTGTCAAATAGGGGCTAGAAAGAATAAAAAATAATAAGAAAAAAATGTATTTTGATATAAAAAAGGGGCTTGCTAGCATTTTTAGAAATTGTTTGATTTTTTAGCTTATTTGTTTTAAGTGTCCAAAAATTAATTCTTTATTGAATCATAGTTGAACCTTCTGTCTTACCCTTACTTTTATCCCAACCAACGTTGAATTAATGAAATTTATTCTTCATCTCAAATAATTTAGGGCCTACTTGTAATTTTTTTCAACTAATTTTTACCCTTTTTGGTGACATAGTTTATGAAAGGTTGAAAAAATCGGCTTATTAATTTTTTTGAACATTGATTTTTGTGATTTTTAAACCATCCAAAAATTTGAGGAGTATTTTTCAACACATAAGATCGGTTGTTTTTTTGCTGTTCCTCAATTTTATTTTATTTTTACAATTTTACCTTCTATAAAATAATTATTTCCAATTCGCATATTTTGTTCAAAATTAACTTGCAAATAAAAATACAATACCTAAAAAATTATTTATAAGGAAAAAATTACTTTATAACAAAAAATATTACTTATAAGTAAAAAAATTACTTTTAAAACAAAAATTCACTTGTACAAAAAAACAAAATCTAAATAAATTTTATTCTTTCCAAAAACTTTTAGAATTGTTTGATAATAAACTCTCAAATATGAATTGTACAAATTTAAAAATAGCTATAAAAAATAATTTCAAAATTGAACTCCTCGTAATTGTCCAAAATTGATACTTACCCGGTACACAAAACTCCCAAGCAGGCTAACCTTTCACCACTATTGGAATTCTTTGTGTGGTAAAATGGAATTTGAGTGCCACAAATGAAAGACTACAAGATACTGTTACATTCGCTGTTTTAACCCTCTAGCGCTATAAGTGTCAATTTAACTCCTACTTTCCCCCTTCTCTTCTTGTCACGGCTTTAGGCTTCTTTTCCTCTTCTACAAGACACCTTCTCACATCTGTCTCAACTCAGGTCAATCAAATGTACTGAGCACAGCAAAAAAATCGAAATTGAAAAATCTAACGAAAAGCAAAACACAATTAGCAGATCTAAAGAAAAATCAAAGTGAAAAAACAGGAAGAGAGAAATGGAATCTGTCTTTGGACTGGTGGGCAAAGATTTTGCAATCGTTGCGGCGGACTCATCGGCCGTGCACAGCATCCTCGTACACAAGAACAATGAGGATAAGATCATGCTCCTTGATTCCCATAAACTCATGGGGGCCTCTGGCGAAACTGGTGACCGGTAAAACGCCATTATATCTATCTATATTTTTTATGTTTTAGTATTTTGTGTAATTTAATTTAATTTTTTTTAAGGAACGATTGATTTATTTTCCTATTGGGATGTATTTTGTTTTATACTTTCTGGGTTTTTGTTTATCTATGTGTATGTAGGGTGTATCTTTGGTAGAGTAGAAATGTACAATTAGTGCTTGCGTATATGCACATATAGTAGGCAGGTGAGTCTATGTGGAGATGCAGATGCAGATGGATTGGGATTCTTTTAGCCAAGCCGGTTTCTCCCTTTCGTGTTAAATAAAAGAAGCCTTTTTTCTACCTAAGTTTTCTATACAGTTTTTGCCATTGGGATTGGATTTTAAATATGTCAAAAAACTTAGTGTTATACTACTTATATTTGATTGTCTGTGTGTGTTTAAAATTTGATTATTTCAGTGAGGGATTTCATTTGTCCGTGTTTTGTACTGAAGTCCTTTTGGCCTTTCTGGCTCTTGATTTTTTTTGATTGAACTCGCAGGTAAACGTTTTTCTAAGTTTAGTGGATTTTGATGTGCTATGGATTCAGGATTATTTTGTTTATACTTATTGAGTTTTCTTTAATTTAAGTGATTCTGGATTAGTTTTATGACATTAGTAGCTCATATTTGTGAAATTTTTGTATATGATGTGTACATAAGCTTGCTTCCAATTTTGGCTGAATATATTCGCGATAACATTGTTTTCTTTTTGAACTTTCATCTTCTAATCTTATGATGGGTGAAGTTTTGCTATATTTGTGTAAACAGGGGCTGTAACTTTGAAATGTTTTGGCGATAATTTTATATGGTTCAGTTCAGTTTATTTATTATATTAAGTCCTTGTTTGGTAGGAATTAAAATATAGATTTTAATTTAAGTCAAAATCAACAATTAATTTTAACGACATTTTTTATGGGCCCTCAACTTTTCAACCACTCATTTCATCAACTTCTATCAAAATCAATGAAAAATTTGTTTTTAATTCCCGTCAAACAGGGTCTAAAATGGGTGCAGAGAAAAAACATTTGATAAGTAAAATGTTTTATGCTGGATGATTTCTATTTGAAGGAGAATGCTTGATATGGAAATACTTATTTTAGACTTTGTAGCATTCATTTTCTGGCATTTTCGTGGTCCTTGGATGCCATATGATTGTAATTTGATGGGTTTCAAAAATTACAAGAGGATTTTTACTTTATTTCAAAACTAGGGATTATTCTGCTGTGTTTTGCAAGCGACGGTATAATTTGCTAGTATCCTTATAGCAAGGGAATCTCTTTTCTGGTTTTCCGATTGCATATACTTGTGATGGCAAAGTTTGTTCTTGCACATATATATTATGCGTAATCCTGAATTGGTTTTGCTTAGTTGAGCTTCGCTTTATGGACATTCATGTTTAGGCATTCGTTATAGCCAAAATACTATAATAATCATATGCATGATGTTTTATGGTGTATACGTAGGCTGAAGCGCTTAAGACCTATGTGTTCATTTTAAATGTGATGGTATTCTTCAACTTATTCGTGGAATGATGTAATAGGGCTCAGTTTACAGAGTACATACAGAAGAATGTGGCTCTGTACCAATTTCGAAATGGCATCCCTTTGACGACTGCAGCTGCTGCGAACTTTACCCGAGGCGAGCTTGCCACGGCCCTGAGAAAGGTACAATGTTTTTCTAGAGTTACTGCTCTGTGACTTATTTATATTGGTAAATTAGGTTTTTTTACCTTGTTTGTACAACATGATAATACTTATCTGGTATTTTTGCATTGATATATTGAAATTCCTAACTTGGGGCTTGAATTTATCAAGCTAGCATTGGTTTTGTCTAGTTCCACGCTCAAGAAAATATAATTAGCTGTCTAATAAATAGTAAGTGAAGAACTGTGTCTTTTATTCTTATGGTTTGACACTAGTGTAATGAATGAAGATATCTGTCCAAATTTTTCAGCGCATCACTACTATATTATTTTTATTATATATTTGTAATAGTGACTATATTTGGCAAATTGACATTATTTTAATTACTAAACTCTTCTAGGTGTTTTCGTATGTTCTAAGAGTTTTTAGAAATAACTTTTGAGCATTTCTGAAGCTTTTTGTTGTCTCAAAGTGGCGGAGCCAGGACTTGAAACCAGTGGGGTAATTTAATTACGGGAAAAAATTTCAAACACAAAATACAACAATATTTACAATAAAAATAAAAAAATATCAGATTTTAGTGGGGGCCAGTGAGGTACTCCCTCCACCACTAGTTTCTTTCCTCCAAGTTATTGTATTTTGTGATTGTGATGGAAGAATTTTCTATCTTTGGAAGATAGAAGGTAAAATTATAATGTTTGATTAGAAAGAGAAATCAAAGTCTTGCAATCACGTACAGAACAATTTTTTAGTGTCTTTCTAATTTTCCAGTCTTGTTGAAACTTTACTGCAACACTTCAGTATCTTGTCTCCATATTATTTTGCTAGTGGAGCTTGGAATCTTTACTTTCCACATAAAAAAGGAAAAAAAAAAAAATTTAAGCAGGCACATGTTGATCTTGTTCCTAAGAGTGTGAATATCTACATACAACCATGTTATTCAAGAGATAATTGATAATTGATGTTTTAGAAATTTCCTTCCCTCTTACCGCAAGTGTTCTAGCTTATTTCCTCCCACTTGATTTCCTATTTTTGGAAACAAAACACATGCTTTTAGATGAAACGAGAGAGAGTTAGGGATAGGCTAGGGATCTTTTGGTTATTTCTATACTTCATCACTTTCTTCCATCAAGAAAGTGAGTAGTTTTTCCCAACTTCCAATGCATTAAGGCATCGAGGATTTATGTAGGCATTTGAATAACTCGCCTTTTAAATTTTGAATACAACTCAAATATTTGGCAATAAATATGACATTCTCCCATTTGATCCACATGTTAAACAATTACAGTATGTTTGGTTTATGTTTATAAATTGTTTATAAACACTCAAATCATTTTTTATCTACACATTTCTTGGGCCCACAAGTAGTATCCACTTATTGGGCTTTCATTTCTATCCATTTATAAACACTTCCCACACTTGCACTTAATGTGAGTTCATGGACTTGTTTGTTTTTGATTAAAAGCCAATTAAAATTGAAAATATAGTCGTTATTGGGTTCCACTCGTCTAATAAAAGTCAACAATAACGGTTAGTTTTTCAATTTTAATCCGATTTTAATCTCTACCAAACACACTCCATATTTTGGCCGTAGAGAGAGTAAAACTATCCAATCAATTGATAATCATACTGTGTTAAATATGTTGATAATGTGAAAGCTACTTTATTGAATGGGAATCTTGAAGAATACATGAAACAGATTGAAGGCTTTAGCCTGTGATTGTTATTTGAAGTTTTAGAATGTTGTTCCTTCGCATTTTTCTGCAGAATACATTGTTTAACAATACATTATTAGCCCTCTATGAATGACTTTTTACTTGCTAGAAGTGATTCTGGTTTGCCTGCCACTTGACACTTATTTATGCAGAATACATTGTTTAACAATACATTATTAGCCCTCTATGAATGACTTTTTACTTGCTAGAAGTGATTCTGGTTTGCCTGCCACTTGACACTTATTTTTTTACCCTAAACTTTGAAGCAAAGGATATCAATGGAGAGAGATCCCAAAGCGACAAATCTAAGAGCAAGGTGGAGGAGATATTTGATGTCCCACTTGTTTGGGAATTGAATTTTCAAAATGGAGAATGTTTTATTAACCACCTGAATGAATAACTATCTACTTTCTTCAAGTTGATAAGAGTTAATCTGGAAAAGCAGAGGCCAAACTTTCTTCTACTTTTTCTTTTTCACATTTATTTCCATCCAGTAAAAAGGCATTAGAGTGGGATCAGGCTAGAAAGCATGCTTCTAGTGACTAACTTTTACGGTGAGCATAAACTAACTCATCAATAACATGGCTGTAGTGTATTTCAGGAATTTATTTTCTTTCATATTGGGAAGCCTAGTTCTATATGCACTAGGATTATTCATTACTCGGCATGCGATTAGTGAATAAATGTTCCGGTAGAAAAAAAGAGGTCCAATTGCACTAACTATACAACACTAGCTTACTTTTCTTTACCAAGTAATTCACGTATCATACCTCTATCTTTGAATGCTGCATGTGTTCTTTTATGCACGCAAAGAGTCCTCCAAGTGTCTTGGTTGATTGAGCATTCATGGCTTATTTTTATTTATATCATCCATTTCCACCTCTTGGAGAGGTAGTTGGAAGACTAGGTAGAAGGTGCATATTGCATACTGAAAATCTTTGATGATATCACGAAAATAAAAGGACGAATTTAAGTTTCCATATTTGGCCCAAAATTGTGTTGGTAAATTTGTAACTGATTTTTTTCTACCAGAATCCATATATGGTGAATATCATCATGGCTGGCTACGACAAGGATGTAGGCCCGTCCCTCTACTTTATTGATTATATTGCTTCTCTTCACAAGCTTGATAAAGCAGCATTTGGTTATGGATCGTATTTTGCACTCTCCATGATGGATAGGCACTACCGCAATGACATGACAGTCGAAGAAGCCATTGATTTAGTTGACAAGATCATAATGGAAATACGAAGTAGGCTGGTCGTGGCCCCACCAAACTTTGTAATCAAAATCGTTGACAAGGATGGGGCAAGGGAATATGCTTGGCGTGAATCTATTAAGGATGCCCCTGTTCCAGCAGTATGAGGCTTTTCAGGGGTATTAATAGATTTTGTTGCTTAGTTGATCGACTCTAAAATGTTAAATGACTGTTGAAATCTTTAAATACTGGGATTTCTTTGTGTTTGCTTTATGATATGCCAGAAGTCTTGCTTTCTGAAGAATTTTATGTGCTTGTGCATACAGTGATATAAAATATTTCTACTCTTTATTCCAAATGTAGCTCGGTGGAAATAGGGCTCAGTTTATTGCAGTTTATTTTATTATTATTTTTTCTTAAATTTTATGTGGGAGTATCAAGGTTCTAAAATGCGTAATGCGTGACAATAAGTTTTGATTGAGCATTAAGCATCATAAGCATATGCGTTCTTATGTGAAGTATATGCATAATTATGCATTTTCAAATTTTTAATATTATTTTAAATATTCTAAACTAATAAATAAAAAATGATACATTTTTCGAACTTTATACATATTTTTAAAATTTTCAATAGAAACATATTGGTCAAAATCATAAATATTACAAAATACTAGGTAATTAATTCTTATAATTAGATTAGACACAAATCTACTTAAAAGAAATCGTACATGTATGACTATTGGATTTCAATTTAATCTTATCTTCTTCTTCCAAGTCATTTTTTATATCATTAGATGCAAAATTATTTTCATCGAGCTTTCTTATTTTAATTCAAAATTTTTTATTATTTCTTGTAGATAGTAAAATGTTATTGTTAATATTTTCATTACCATAACCATCAACAATTCAAGATTGTAAATGACTAGCATCACTTGCAAATAAAATTAGAGGAAGATTTTTCTAAACATCATAACTCTTCAGTGTTGTATATAATTCATGGACTTGAGTGATTTGGGCTTATTTTATTTTTTTAAGTTATAAAAATGGGTTAAGATTAGTTAGACTAATTTTGACACAATTTTTGACCGTTTTATAACACGCATGTCCCATATGCGAGACGTTTCGAAAACAAATCGAGCATTTACAAAGTATATACACGCATTCTAGAGCACTCTGAAGTGCCTTGTTAGGGGCGATGGATTTTGGATGCCTGACCCGATATGCGCGTGACCACACTGTCAAAATCCCAAAATCACATGTTCTCCATTATCCAACTGTTAGTCTAGGACCACGTAACTAAAATACATAATTTATTTATTTATTTTTAATTTTAGTTTGTAAAATTTACTTGAAATTAAGTTTTTGAAAAGGGAATTAGGGCTAGTTCTTCAACTTTTGAAAGTGTCATTTTTACTCCCAACCTATTTAACAATGTTGATTCAGTTCTCGCATGACATGGAAATAATCAATATTTTTTGATAAACTATTATACCATTTGCTGTAATTTATATATTGTCATTGTTTAGTGGGGATTAAAATTAAATTTTTAGTAAATTTTGATAAAAGTTGATGAAATATTTAAAAATTGTGAATCAACTTAAATTAAAATTTATATTTTAATATTTATCAAGTAGAGGCATTAAGAGAAAAAAAAAAAAAAAACCATTTCCCCGACAATCGTCACCAACACGCTTCACCCACAGCAATCTCTCCCCACAAGCTCACTTCCTCACACAAATAACCACATCATTTCATTCCCCAAGGATGTTTAAAATTAAATTGCCTTTTAAGAGTGTGTTCGGAGGTTTTTATGGAAAGTTGAATTTATGTTTAATATAGCTTTAAAATAAACAAAATATAAAATAAGCCTTTTTAAAAAAAAAAAAAAAATTAAAAAAAAATCCTTTCAACTTCTAGACCAATAAAATAAATATAAAATTTATACAAAAATCATTTTATACTAATGATGTTGAACATTTAATTTAATATTCACAACACTTCAGATTTACACCTTTTTAAAAGCTCTACTAACTTCAATCGTACCAAAAAAGACCCTCAATCTAGTATATTATATGTTACTCTAGTGCTTTTGCAAAAGTGGCGTGACATTCAATTGTTATTGCTTTGGGTATGGTGAGTAAAGTTGTACATTGATATGTAAAATTGGGATGATAAGTATTTTAGCCTAATCTTTTAATTTCACTTTTTCCATAATTTTTAATTTAAATCATATTAAACAAAACAATATTAAAAGGTTATGAAGTAATTAAACAGACATGGTAAATGAGATATCTTAATGTTTGCCGTGCATTTTCTCCAAAAAATCATGAATCCGCCCCTTCGTGTCCTATTTCACCTTGCCATGTAGTCGTCCTTGACATGAATAGTAAAGTAGTGATGAAGTTTGTCATTGACGAAGACTGTGGTTTGGAATGGTGATGACGTTTGATTTTATTGGTTTAATTTTTTTTTTCTTCAATTTTATTTAATTCAAATTAAGGCAACAATAGTCATTTCAATACAAATGGGGTTAAGGTCTGTTTCGAGTAAAGATCGCTAATAATTAAAAGAAAGTTCAGACGATTGTGTAAGAAACAAACTCGTGAGATAAAGTCCCAACGAGGGGTACTTTATTTATGAAGATTACAAGTTGTAAGAAGCAAAATACCTCCAAGGGGTACAAGCACACGAAGTAATTCGAAACTTTGACAAGAAAATAAAAGAATTGAAATTACATATTTCTCTGTTCGAGAGTTGATTGATTGGATCTTTTCCTTTTTTGCTCTTCCTTCTCTTTTATACTCATTTGACAGTTTTCTCTTGGTAAAATCGCTTGGGAACTCCTTATCCCCCTGTAACCACCCACTTTCTCCATCATGGATGACTTGCCAAGAAACTACCGCCTTCAACGGCTGCCGTTACCCTCATTAGTTAATAACTACTTGCAACTAGGATTTTCAGGTCGTGGAAAGTAATATGACTCCACATAACTATCTTGATAACCGTAATGACAATATGTTACATTTACTCAGGTCTCGGACATTCGCCCAAGTCTTTAGCTCTCTGTGAGTTTGGGCGTTGATGGGGTCTTTGGACATTTGCCCGGTCTTGAGCGTTTTGTGAGTTTGGGCGTTGATGGGTTCACCCAGATCTTTAAGCATTTCGCAAGCTCGGGCGATGATGGGCTTCCACTACATAATTCCGTCTTGGACCTTTTATATGATTTTGTATGGACCCATCCTTCGAATCCCCTAATTGGGCTTTTCTTTCTGGACCACTTATTTGGGCCTCATTTTTGTGTGTCAACAATTATCCCCAAATATGGCAGAATTAATATTAATTATTAATTTTATGCCATATTCATCCTTCGTGGCTTCCCGCGACGCTTGAAATCCGCAAAAAAAGGATAGACAAACTTCGTCATTTCTCAAAAAGAACCAATATCACATCCTATGAACCGAAGAATACGCTATTTCGTTGCATCATTTTCCCACGTTCTATGTTGCCGCGTTGATAAAAATTACTATTCGTCCCCTTGCTCCTTTACGTAAAAACACTCTCAAAACCCTTAAGAAATTTTACCACTTGCAGTAAATGGCAACTTTAAAGAGCTCTCCGGACAACTCCCTTAATTTTGAAGACTTCCAACAACTTCTCACCAAGTCGTATGTGAATTCAATTTTTCTTTCGCCGTCTCGTCTTGATTCTAATGAGTTTTACCTGGGCCCATCATTCAATGATGCTAATTCTATAAGGCAGATAACGGCAGGTCAATTGTTTCCTTGCAGCCAGGCCCCTCCTTTCTTGAACCCTTTCTCGCTGAAGTAAATCCATGAAAAAGGTATACGCTCTTGGCCAAAAACTGATACTACCTTTCGTTTCTAGCATGCACACATGGTTAAACATGGCCCCACCAAGGCAATCATTGACATTGCCAGGATATCTGATTTATTGGAAATCGCTATACGCCCCCTATTTATGACCCCGTGCATTTCCCTATCGCCTTATGTTTTTGATCTTCTGAGTATAATACTTTCATTTTTCCACTTGGCCCAATGTCCATTACTCTGAGGGATGTTGGGGCATTAGTCAATCTGAAGCTTTTGGGCGAAACCATTTTTCCTACTATTCTGGTTTCTGCTAATGCCCCGAAATTTGACAAGAAACTTACTGACTCATATTCGGGCATGCAAGATCTTTATAAAAACTCTACCACTGAGCCTACCTATGCTGAGCGTGCTGCCTTTCTCCAAGTCTGGCTTTGGCAATACATTTTTGTGTGCCCAGCGTCAAACCTTCCATGAGCTATCTGCTTATAGCGCATGAGTTAGCGCGTGGTAGACATTTAAATCTTTGTTCTTTATTCTTAGCTGCCTTTTATAGAGGCATGACTTCCCTGCAGTCCCAATTGAGGAATAGTGCGTCTCTCGCTAGTAGTGGGCCTCTTTGACTTGCCCAATTGTGGTTGAGGGCTTATTTCCCACAGCTTAGTGCTTCTCCATCTCCTTCTAGATCGGCCAGCTGTTACGGGATGGTCATTAACCAAATCAACCGTGTAAATATGTCTTATAGGGATATTTTCTCACTATTTTATACTTTAGACTCAATCTCCAACTTTTTTCCTTTCCTTGATAATTCCATTTCTCCCTATGTGCGACCCCCCCTCTACTATGGATGAGGTGAGTGCTTCTTTGCCTTTTTGGGCTCAATATTTAATTGGGAAAGAGTTGTTTCATGATATTTGATGGGGACCAATGCTAAAGCAGGGGTTGAAATATATGCTCCCCAATTTTTTTCCCACCGGCTTGGATTTGGCCAAACGTGGCCTGTTCTTCCTTGTTTTTCCAAAAGCCTGACCGACCGTTTTTATACTATTAATAAGTCAAAAGTACAAGCTATCAAAGCTCGTAATACTTTATTAATAAATGGGTTTTCTCTGGCCCCTTTTAACCCTACTTTTGTCGTTCACGTTTTGAACAACTCTGGCCATCTGTGAAGTGCCGTTTGTTTGCAACTGATGCTAACCATGCCTTCCACTTGTTGGAGAGGCCAGGGACTTCTTCTACTTCTCCCATTCCTGCCATTCCTTTAGCTATCAGGGGCCTCACTTCCCCTTTAAAATCCTCATCTGGAGAAGATAAGGGTGCTTCCAACCGTAAACGGCCAGCTTCAACTTCGCCCGTAAACGGCCAGCTTCAACTTCCCCTTTTAACCCCATATAATGATGATGATGATGATGATGCCCTTCTCATTGTCAGGAGGAAGGTATTCAAGTCCGCCCAATCATGCAAAATCCTTTATATGTTAATGAATTTTTCATATATTAATGTTTTACCTAAATTTCTTAAAAAAGCTCAACTTCAACTTCTTCCCCGAAGACTCAGCTTTAATCGGCTCTTGTTCCATCGCTTCCTACCAAATCTTCTTCATCCAAGTCTCCTGATAAAGGGACTTTACCTAAGGAGAGCCAAGAGTCCTTGATCATGCAGCCACTTGGAGAGCTGTCACCTTCTCAGGGCGTTGATCCCCCACGCGTTGACCCAGAAAGTAATACATATCTTGTGGTCTTTTCTCTTGCTTGTGTTGTTGGCCTTTAACTCGTTTCCACTTAAATCTTGTAGGGTTTCCTATGGACCCGCCCATTGTGGCAGAGCTTGCTTCTTTAAACAAGGGAAAATCTCCTCAAGTGATTCGGTCAGCTAGTGATGTGTCCTCCAACCTTCCAAAGCTGCCGGCGAGGTGGTCTTTGTTTTATTTTTCATCTTCACTCCGTTTACTGTAATGAAAATGCTAAATGTTTGCATTTTCTTTTACAGGGCGCTGATGCCATCTTGCGCTCTATTCAGGACTTGTTTACTTTTTGGGAACAAGCAAAGACGTCTCCTGCTTCTTCAGCCAGTCGCCCTTCCACTTCATCGCTGCACTTTTGGAAGAAAATATGAACGTCCTCAACAAATCAGTGCTTGAATATGTTTCCTTCATGGACATGGATATCAACAAAGCCAGCGCTGCTAGCCAAAAAGATAAATTTGAGCTTTTAAGTGCGAAAATGGCTCAAGCATTTAAGCTTCCTTCGCTCAGAATTTCATTTGATTTTAGGCTGACATTGAAGATTATCCACTCAGAGGTAAGCTCTTTGCTAGCCAGGAATGTCGAATTAAAAGCCAAGAAAACTCAGTATATTCGTGATATGAATGAAAATGAGTCTTTGCTTCAGGAAATCAAGAAAGCCAAGATCAATCTGAACGACATCTCCTCTGAAGTTATGATCATATACTCTCTGATGATAAACTTGGATGCAGAGATGAAGGAACTTCAAGCAAAGATGGAGGACTGCAAGGCTAGGTTAGCTACCAAGGACGTAATACTTCTCAAGAAGTTGAGAGAACTAAGTCTTTAGTTGAGCGTTACGCAAAGTTGGAAGTTAATGACTGAGCTATCAACTGCTTCTTCCGAGCAGAGCGATGAGTAGGGGAAGCTTAGAGAGCAGATGCGCTCTGTTTTGGGTAAATTGTAATTAGGACACTCACATTTCTTGTTAGACGATTTCATCTCATACATTGTCCCTTTAATTTTACCAATAGCAGCCATCATTGGCTAAACTGCAATGGCGGCCCATTTTATCAATGGAATGGTCACTTATTTACTCGTGTGACGGCCTTTGTATGGATTCTAAAACAACATAATTGTCTTTTCTTTAATTGCTAATACTCCCCAACAAGAATGTAATTATTAACCTTGTTCCATATTCATGCACATTTCCCTTATGGAGTCTGTATATGTAATGAAACTCTTGGTAGTCTGATTCCCCTTTCCATGGCCATTCGTATTCCATCCTTTTACCTTCCAGCCCCTATAAAATTGTGTATTTGTTACATCTTTCGCCGCTTCCATATTCCATAAGATCAATTTGTTGCCATCATCTAGTATTCAAATGATTCATTTTCTATATCGAACAGATCAATTATTTCTCTTCTTTGACAAAGATGATACATTCATCCTTTTCCCAATTTCATCATATGTCTTGATACTTTCTTTGGTATGGGAGCTATAGGAAATATTTCTTTGGTCAATGAAGGTTTTCTCAGCACCTTTTCCATTTATCCTTTCCAATTGCTTGTTGAGAGTGCTTCTCTGACCATCATTGTAGTGATGCATTTAGGAAGGCGACAAAGGCCAATTTACCCTTTTCTGTAGTGATTGGTATAGGAACAATAGTAGCTTGTTTTTTACTGTAGCTTGCAAAATATTTGCATCTTGTACCTTTTGGTTTGTAGAAGATTTTTGATAATGGAAGGTTAATTGAACGTGTTTCATTCTTGTTTTATTTGGATATAATCGTCCAACTGACTTTATTCTGTTTTAATCGTATGGCATGTGCCCAACATCTTGACTTTACTTATGTATGACTTTCCCTTATATTTGCTCATCTTCCCATATGGAAGGAACATTTTTCTTTAAATATTTACCATTGATAAACCTCACATGTTTCGTGCCATCTAAAGCTTTTAAATGGTATGCTCCATTGGGCAATACAATTTTCACTTTGTATGGTCCTTCCCAATTGGGTGACCATTTACCATACTTTGGATCTTTGCTATCCAAAGGGAGTATTATTTTTCACACGAAATCGCCCAGGCTANTATCCAAAGGGAGTATTATTTTTCACACGAAATCGCCCAGGCTAAAAGACTTGTCTATAACCTTTTTGTTATAGAATTTAGCCATTTTTCATTTTTGAACCTGCAATCTATCTATGACGCCCAACTTTAATTCGTCCAATTCTAATAAATTTTGGACTAGTAATTCTGCATGCTCCTCATCGCTCAAATTATTTTACAAGCCTATTCTGATTGACTGCACATTAATTTCAATAGGCAGCACGACCTCTTGTCCATAAGTAAGTTGAAAAGAGGTTACTTTGGTACTTGTACGTGGTGACGCTCTATAAGCCCATAAGACTTTATTTAAACATTCATGCCAATTTTTG
>CAIGRN010058063.1:0-12535 GCA_903798345.1 Fraxinus anomala
TTTCAGAAAATCTCTCAAACATATCCATTGACAGCACCATATTTTTTTGTTATTGCTGGAATTAGAGTTCTGAAGATGATAATTTGAATTGACATATTTTATAATTGTGGTGGAAAAAATAAACTGTTTTAATGTTATTAGATTTGTCACTTAAACTGGTTCTAAATACCAGTGATATTAAATAACATTACTCTAAATATTAATGAGCATCGAATACAAACACATTTTACATGCCGAATGAGGATTCAAAAAATATTTAGCAATTCACAAGAATATTTGAAATGATGTAATACTAAAATATAATATGATGGTTGAAATGAAAATTATAACTAAAATAAAAAATTCTAAAGAGCAAATTATGAGCTTTTGTAAATTTAGATTGGATGGTTACTAAAACTTAGAATCCCCCTTATTAATCAATTTTAATACAAAATAATTGACAATATGTGCACATTTTTGTTGATCAATGTACCTAAATTAATTAAAAGCAAATCTCAATGTCAATTAAATATATCATGTTATGTGACTTTCCCTATGAAAGATAGAACATGAAATCATGTATTAAAAACACAAGAACATCTATAAAAATTATGTAAAATATAGGGGCATACCTCTATTCCCTATCCAACTTTACAATGATTGTTATAATGTACTATCAATCTTATCGTTTATCTTGAAATCAATAAAATTCACAATCAATCCATTTAGTTATCAAGTAATTGATAAGATATTAAATCATATAACAAGTATCCAAGAATGGACACATATTGGACGTTAAACTATTGAGTTTATATTAAAACATCATAATAAGGGTTCATTAATATCTTATTAATTGAAATCCTAGCCCAACATTACAAAATCACAAGAAATCATAATTAATTGGAGAAACAAAACCCGAATTGTAGATTGATGAAAGAGAAGAAGATAGATCTTGAAATTTTGAATCATTTCAATTATTTCTTGATGAATCTCCACTATATTTTCTTGTGTTTCCCAAAATCAAGATCTGATCTTCAATTAATTCAATTCTTGCAATTGATTCATGTTTTCCCTAAAAGTGTGATGAATTGGTTTCTCTTTGATGATATTAATTGACGATTTTTGTTGTATGAGAGGTTCTTCATATTGGCCGCCCATGTTTGGTATTTATAGAGGTGAAATTATGTCCCAAAAAAAAAAAAAAAAAAAAAAAAAAAAATTATAAAAAAAAATCGTACAAATGTTTTGAGCCACTATTTTTGAAACTTCATTCTGAGCGGGTGCTCGGCTTTCATAACTGGGTAGTCGCCTAGTTATAACGTCTTTCAAACTTTGCATTTTGGTCCTTCGTTTCATTCTCTCTTCAGTTTTTTTGATCCTTCACTTCCCATTCCACCTATTTCGGTCCTTCTGCTTCTATTTACATTCAGTTGAACTCATAACGTCTTCAATCTTCATTTTGAGGTCTAACTCATCTATTGAAATATTGTAATTTAGTTCCCATACTTTTCTTTTTGCCATTTTTCGTCAATTTCCGCTTCTTTCTTTCAATTCTTTTTCTATTCATCGTCTTTCACCTAATAAACAAAATATAAAATGAATTAGGCCATAATGAATTAAAAGAACTTCAAATATTTATATTCAAATGTCCGAATAAGTGTATAAAAAATACACTTATAAACTATTCGATATTATTATGTAGTTCTTCTTGGTGGAAAACCGCTAGTGACATTGTTATATACAAAGTTGACGAGAAACGAATTGAAAATGCAAACAAGCCTACGTATGGTGAGTTCCACGTGATTGGAATGATTAAATAATGCACTTGCTAACAAAGCTTCAAATAAAATATTCCCAAAGCTATAGAACTTTAATTTTTAAAATTAATTAAAAATTAAAATTTTAAAAATTATAAGAAAGTTAGTCTGACTTGACTCGACACATTCTTGGTATAAAGCCATGACAGACCTCAAGCTTCTGAATAGGTCGGCACGACCCTATCCATAATAAAATATAAAACGTGTCAAGTTTACAGTAACAATTCATTTCACTTTCCGCCTCTAATAGTTTCATAGGAATAGAAATGGCAAAAAAATTCGTTAAACCCGATATTCGAGAGCTCTGCTCCTAACGAGGCGATGATTGACAGCTTAATCAGGTATTCTGGTCGGGGAAGGGGCGAGTATGTGTAACAAAGGTTCAGCCCTGCCCCGTTTAATTTTTTATTTTAAGAATTCAATACTTTAAATGGAAAATTTCATTAATTTTAATAGAATATGACAACTTAGATTATCTAACAAATATGACAAATGATAAAAACGTTAGTTTACCAAATATATTTGAATAATTTAACTTTTAAAAATAAATAAAAAATTAAAAAATATTATTGTCTCACTTTAATGGGAACAATAAAATGAATTATAAAAAAAATTAAACAGGTAGTAAACAGCACAAGGTCCCAACCCTGTCCCGCATCACCTTAAACGGATAACGAGGAGGGTAAGGGGTAGGGAATTACCAGACGGGGCGAGGAGGTTGTCTGGACCTCGACCCATCCCGTTGCCATCCGTATATAAGAAGCTTCTTTAAGTAACCATTTTGTTCCTTTTTAATATTATCATTCTTTATATTGCTTTCTTCCCTCATCTTTCTCAACAATCCAAGACATAAACCTTTACTAAAGTAATTAACAAATCCCATTATTGTAATATCAATACTTGATCTTGTAAAATCCCACAAATCACTTTTCTTAAAAAAAGTTAAAACAAAAATACTACTTAAATTTATCAAACTTTAAATAAAGCATATATTTACTTGCCTTTTGATCTTTTTTTGTGGGCCAATCTCCTTAGACCCTTATCATTCCCCTCCACACGTCTCTACTAAGTCATGTAACTTTCTGTCCACAGTCCATACCTTTCCTGTGAAACCTGTATTTATACCCAATCTTTCAAGTGAATTTTGAACATAGAATTAATATCAGAGCTCAAACTTATCATCTCGTGCTTTAACTAAATTGTCCACCGTCTCATAGTGTAATGGAGATGAACAAACCATTTCTTGTAGTTTTGTTCATACAATCCATTTATGCTGGCTATTTCTTGCTTTCAAAGGTTGCTTTTGATGTTGGCTTGAACACTTATGTTTTTGTCTTC
The DNA here is from genome assembly GCA_903798345.1 of Fraxinus anomala. Taxonomy (NCBI): domain Eukaryota; kingdom Viridiplantae; phylum Streptophyta; class Magnoliopsida; order Lamiales; family Oleaceae; genus Fraxinus; species Fraxinus anomala. The sequence continues at coordinate 3,135 of CAIGRN010058063.1, forward strand.
TACAGACAAGCTGCTGCAACTGTTTTCTTAGCTCCGACTGCTATGTTTTTCCATCGGTACCATCTTATTTGTATAAATTATGTTTTCAACACATACCTCCATGTGTAGGCAAGATAAAATTTTCTGTGAAAGGCCTTGCAAGCATAAGTGCAATCTTTATGAAGGGGTAGCATTTTGCTGAATATTTTTACAACTTTGGAACTTATATATATGCATTGGAATTTCTTTGTTTGGGCTTGTAGGAAAACTGCTCCACCATTGTCATTCACCATTTTCATCAAGATTTTCTTGCTCTCCCTTTGCGGGTACGATATTTATTCCATAATCTTGTGTACTGGGCAACATACAAGGTTTTACTGAATACTGATGTATGAGCTTTTCCAACACTCAAAGGCATGAAGTTTCTTCAGTTAATTATGAAGATTTTGGTTGGTTTTATTGCAGGATAACTATGAGCTTGGATATTTTTGGCGTTGCTTTGACATATACAACGGCATCTTTGGCTGCTGCGACAATCAACACACTTCCAGTTATTACTTTTTTCCTTGCAATTTTATTCAGGTAATCAAGATTAGTCCCATCGATTTATTCAACTTTCTTTTGTTTGGTTTCAATTTCTCCTTGCTTTGTTTTTACTAGATGTTCTTAATTCGTATAGACGAAGATTTCATAATTTGGTAGTACACATATATATATATATATATATATATAATTAAAGTATCTTTTCTTAATTCATAAGATAATTCTGGAATACTGGGAGAATCTTATGATTAAAAGTAAAATACTCTGAAATTTGGTCTGACTATAGGTATAATATATACTAATAATTAATTAGTAATATGTGTTTAATACTAAAACATTATCCATAAAGTCATATTGCAGTTGCTTTATTATATATAATAAATGCTTTAGTATAAAGAAACATTAGTAAATATTTTGATAAGAAAATAGAAGAGGATACCAGTATCTTCAACATATCTGGACCTTTTCCGTAGTAATTAATGAAAGATTAATTTGTTAGGAACTAAACGAGGTATATGACATGATATGAAGTCTTGCTCATAACAATAAGAACACAAGAAATAAGAATTTAATTTGACAGAGAAATTAAAGATTTTATTCAACTATAATAGAGAGAAATTACAACAATATTGTGTTCATACACAATTCTAACTTGTAGTAATAAATTAACTTGTAAAATTAAAAAAAAGTCTACTATTTATAAGGGTTCATGTCAAATCCTAATAATAGCTCTAAACATAAAAACTAGGTAAAAAAAAAAAGAAAAAGCGTTGAATAACAAAACAATGAAAATCTCGAACATCCACGACGCTCAAGTGCTAGGCTCGCGTTAGCATTGTGCTGAAAATTCGGCCCTATTGCTCGAGCGGTAGGGAGCATTAAGCTGACATTGTCGAATTTTATTTTCCTTATTGGGCCCAATTTTGACGTCTTTAAAGCTCAATACACCAAACCACGCAACCCTAGTTAGAATTGGGTCTCAAACCCAACAATCTCCATTTTGATACAAATTCCACAGCAACAAATGAAACTCCAAAAATTTTCCATTTGAAGAGAAAACTCGATTGCAAGAATGAACTAAAGTCTTCAACAAAAACCAAACTAACATTTCCTACGAACCAAAAAATTCTCTACCTCTTCCACAATGTCCAACTAGGATAAATGAATCCAAACACTGCTCTGCAAAATTACCTTGGGTTCCCAAAAAATCACAAATGATTTAAAATTTACAAAATATAGCTTAAACACATCCTAAAATATCATACACATCTTCAATGGTGCAAGTATTACAATTATACAAAATCGAGTCTAAACAATGTAAACGAAATGGGCAATGAACATAGAAAAATTAAGGTCAAATATTCTTCATCATACTTTACCTCCAAAATCTTGAAATTAGTTACAATTTCTTTAAAAACAATCAGATGATATTCCAAAGATCTGCTTCTATCATAGAATGAAAATACAACATCTGCTTGAGGTGAAATTTGCAAGTTAGACTCTTAGTCATGCACGATTGGTCTAACTTCAATCACAAAGCAACTATCGTTTTTTCCTTCAAATCATTCTGAAGAATACTATTCGAAAAATGAATATGAATTTGTGAAAGTGCCTTCCGATCCTTCTGTTGTTTCTCCACCATGTCGAATTTGTGAGCATTTTTTCAAAACCCAACAATGCATTATCCAAATCCATCTGAGAGAGTACCATTTGTATCTTCACCTGCCACAACAAGAATCTAGTGTTGCGATCCAAAAGTGAAATGTCATACTTCATGGTTGCCGTAAAAAACAAAAAATAAAATAAAATCTCGAACAAATCTAACCAAAGCTATGATACACTTGTAAGGAACCGAACGAGGTATATGACATGATATAAAGTATTGATCACAACAACAAGAACACAAGAACAAGATTTTCATTTGGCAAAAGAATTTGAGAGTTTATTTAAGTATAATGAAAAGAGAAATTAAACAATATTGTATTACTACACAATTCTAATTTGCAGTAATAAATTAACTTTTAAAGAATAGTCTATTATTTATAGGGGTACATGTCAAACCCTAATAATATTCCTAAAAATGAAAATTAGATCAAAAATGCGTGGAATAACAAATCAATGATAATCCCAAACAGTTGCGGCGTTTGAGCACTAGGCGAGCAATAGGCGTGGCGCTCGAGCCTTACTAAGCACCAGGCAAGTGTTAGCATTATGCTGAAAATTCCACTCTACCGGTCGAGCGGTAGGCGGGTGTGAAGTTAGCGCTGTCAAATCCTATTTTCCTCCTTGGATGGAAGACAATTTTAAAATTTAAATTACGTTTCACTTAGGAACACCTCTAGAGTATACATGTGCACAATTTTCTTAAATTAGTGATGATGAGACTCGAATTTAGTGCATTCCTATTGTGTTTTGATAGTATATTCAACTAACTCATCTAAAAGCCAATGTGTGTTATTTATATATTTTCAGTTACAATATGATAATTTTGTTCTTCAAAATGAGAGATTACCCGTAAAATAAGTGAATTAATTATTTTCAAATATATGATTGATGGAATGTAAAAACAGAGCCAGCTTAAAAGCTAGAATATCTTCAAACATAAAGTTGCCTTCTTCCTACAAAAGATTTAGAGGGTATTCCGTTTTTATGAATCATTTTTCAGTATTGAGGATGAACCCACCCCACAATTTGTTATTTATACCTCTTGCATGATGCAATTCAAGATCCATAAAGACTCGGGACGGTTTTATGACTTCAATTTCTTCAATTGTGTCAATTTCTTTATGACATCAATCGGGACAGTCTAAATAATTTGTTAGTTAATCCATGAGTTATTTGTGTATATATATATATATATATTGGAGAAGTTTAGGGACTACGAAGTGTACTTGATACGGCGTTTTAGGTTTCAGCTATTTAAGGATCACGCATCCGTCTTTATTGTTGAAGCTTTCCGGCATCACTTATGAAGTAAATTAAAATATAAATGTTAGCCCGCGTTTCATTAATTCCAGTATGACAATATAATGCTATTTTCCCCTCTTGAAAGTATTTTATTGGGTATATATTTAGTGGAAAAAACTTGCTCCCACTTTTCCAGGAAGCAAGCATTTGTTTAATATCCCTCCCCTTGGAACAAAAGCCAAAGATTTGAAGACCAAGTTTAGAAGCGCACAAACAATAAAATATTTCCTTAAACTCCTCGAACAGTTGCTAGGACCCACCAAACCTTCTTAATGTATGTTTTTTATTTCACAGATTCCCACCCAACTCATGGTCTCATTTTGAGTTCAATATAACCCTTTAGTTAGTTCATTTTAGTTATTCACAAGAAATAACAGGGGAGTTTTATGTCCTTTTTACAATAAGTTGTTAACTAACTAGTTATATTTTATTGCTAATTTACCATAGCTTGATTTTTTTTATTTTTTTTTAAACTGGATATTAATTAACAGGATGGAAAAAGTGAAGCTGAGGACCCTCCCAGGAATTATGAAAGTCTCAGGAGTAGCACTGTGTTTGGCAGGAGCGGCAACCATTGCCTTGTACAGGGGCCCTCTTTTTAAACTTTTGTTACATCATCACCTAATTAAAAGCCACCACCACCAACTTGAAGGACATGCAATTCCTTCTACCCAAACATGGATTAAGGGTGTCTCACTTATGCTGCTTTCCAACATAACTTGGGCGTCGTGGCTTGTATTACAGGTATGGTCTTCGACTAAAGCCTCTAACATGTTTACGTTGGAGCAGACAGAAGTGTGCTTGTGACAAATGATCATGTCTAGTTGAGTTTATCATACACGCCTCAACATTCTAGTGACTGTTGACAACATGAAATTTAAGGATTTCTACTTTCTTTCCCTTCTCCTTTATCTTCTAGACCTCGACTGAGTTGAAACTTTTGAAATATATACTGCACTAGTTCATATGTTTCTGATTTTTAGTCATGTCCAGTTATAAACTTCTAATGATGGTCAAATCACGAAATTTACTATCTTTACTTTCTCGTTTATCTTCTACAAATTCAAACAATCATGTTATGTGTACATCCGAGATTGACACTCCGAATAAGACCCCCCTCAAATAGGGGGGCACGCAATTATTTTATTACGTGGAGGGCCAAACCCCATGTGAGGGGTGGTGTCACCCCAAATGTACACGTAGCAATATTGAAATTCAAATAGGAAATGTCACTATTGTGAAAATAAAATCATTTGGTTATTATTCATTTGGTTGAATTACTTCTTTTCAATGATTTCGGAGTAAGCTAAAACAATTGAAAATTAATATGTTTTGACGATGGTCAATTTCTCTTTTAAGCTCATTCTTTATGTTCTTTTCGACGATGGAATTGTAGGGCCGAGTACTAAAAAGTTACCCATCAAAGCTCCTCTTGACAACCCTACAATGCTTTTTGAGCACCATACAATCATTCTTTGTTGTNCTTCTTTTCAATGATTTCGGAGTAAGCTAAAACAATTGAAAATTAATATGTTTTGACGATGGTCAATTTCTCTTTTAAGCTCATTCTTTATGTTCTTTTCGACGATGGAATTGTAGGGCCGAGTACTAAAAAGTTACCCATCAAAGCTCCTCTTGACAACCCTACAATGCTTTTTGAGCACCATACAATCATTCTTTGTTGTCGTTGCTTTTGTAGAGATCCGAATGAATGGAAACTTGGATGGAATGTAAAACTCGTATCAATAGCCTACTGTGTAAGTAAAATATATCTCTTAACTATGAATTTCGATTTTGTGATTTTAAAACAAAATTCACTTAAAATCAAAACAAATATTAACTTTGTAGCATGGATGAGTTTTTGAAGTTCTATCGGGCATATGCACAACCATCACATCTAAAGTTTAAGTTGTTAGAGATTGGATAAATTTATTTATTTATATATATTGTGTTTTTAGAACGGCCCCTCCGGACCCGCCCGCGGTCCTGGCCCCCTCATATTTAGGCAGTGCTATTTTTCCGCCAAATGGATCACACATGCACAATTTTTATAAATGGCGACTGAGAGGTTTGAACCTAGGTCCCTAACATGCACAAGGCTTTTGATAAAACAAGTAAATTCGGCTTGCACTTAAAATGAGTGTATTGAAGACGTCATGCAAATAAATATTTCTCTCTTTTTTGTCATGAAATTGTAAAACAATTTCTCAATGAAAATGAGGAAAAAATAATTTAAATTTAGGTTAAATCACTTGTCCTTTTCTATCTTATTCTTGACAGGGAATAGTTGTGACTGGTATTACATTTTATTTGCAAGCATGGATCATTGAAAAGAAGGGCCCTGTCTACCTAGCCATGGCCACTCCGTTACTTCTGATATTTACGACTGTTGCATCCACATTCCTCTTTGGAGAGATAATTAGTCTTGGAAGGTAAATTACCATTAATTATATATTAATTACCTTGAAATTAAGGGCTAATCACCATTTTTTTACAGGTGAATTAATTTTAAAAAATTAAGCTCCTGTTTGGTTTAGTTAAAATTTTGATTAAAATTTAAGTCAAAATCAACAATTAATTTTATCCATACATTTCATGAATCTCACAACTTTTCAACCATACATGTCATCAACTTTTATCAAAATTTTCTAAACATATGATTTTTATCCGAACCAAACAAAGCGTGCATGAACCAAACTTTCATCGCTAAAAACCACAAGGAATGTTTGGCCATAAATCAAAGCGTTTTTCTTGGCAGAATGAAAAATAGCTAAAAATTTAAGCAAGACCAAACAGGACTATAACTATATTCTAGTCCGTATGGATTGGAGCCTTTACCATTGTCTTTACTTCTGCATTTATTACATCATGTACGATTATATATTTTGTTTGTGTTTTGTAGTGTTTTGGGAGCACTTTTGTTAGTTGGGGGACTTTATTGTGTGCTATGGGGAAAGACCAAAGAGGAAGAAAGGGAGAAAGGAATTTGTGCAACAGTAGTTGATGCTACGAAAGCCAATGGAGGATCAAAGGAAGATACCGTGACATAGATATTCACCGTTCCTCTTATCAATGAATTTGAAAGATAATTACATTCTTTAATTGATGCTAATCTAACGGTCTAGATATTTTAAAAAAAAAAAAAATTGTTGGGGTGTGTTTGGATGTGGGTATAGAAGTTTCAAAGTGTGTTACCAACATTTTTTCATCTCATTCTAGAAAGGAAAAATTGGAGGCTAAGCAGATTGAACAATATTTTGATTTAAAACCAGACCTATGACAATCGTAGTAATTACGAGTCTAGCATGTGCTTAACATTACGAGTCTAAGCCCAAATTACTTAGCAAATATCATGGGTTGCAGATTTTGAAAGTGTAATTCAAGTAAATGACACTAAACAAGAAAAGAAATTTTCATCATTAGTCCTCAATATATCGACTTCATTGCAACTTCATCCTCAATTACTATTCTTTTTGGTAGTGTTGTTTCCAAGCCTATCAATTTATAACCACTATTAATCCTCACCGGCGAACCCCTCCTCGAAATAACGTGTATTTGATTCAACGTCTAAAAGATTGTTCACGTAAACTCAACCTTGGTCGAATAATCCAATTGAGCTTGACTTAGATAACTTTGTTTTCTTATAAAATTTTCAACTCGACTGAACCAAGACATTGCAAGCAGGTTGCATTTCCTAGAAAGTATGGACGCTTGAACTTTGCCAAACTAACATCAAAACGGATCAAGTTTTTACTAATAGAAAGTTTTATTTATTTATTTTTTTTTTTTATAATGAAAAAATAAAAAAACGTGTGCATTCATTCTTGAAGAGGATCATGGACCAAACAACCACACTCAAATGGTCTGCGGACCAAGCTGAACATGGCCAACTCATAACTTGTTGGAATGTCTTTTTCTTCTTGTTTTGAACTATTTATTTCTCACGCGACAGTCGACACTCTCACTTTCCTTAAAATCCCCAAAAAAACTGGTCGTGCAAGCTCATAGTTTCTGAAAAGACATAATCTTTTCATAGTTAATATTTTCATTTTATTTCGAAAATTGTTCCAACATCAATTATCTTTAATTCTGAAATTAATAAATATCCTATTATAACTCCAATAAATGATAATTTTCTATCTATACAGGTTTAGGTTTCGTGAACCCACCAGCTTGATTCTAGTTCAGCAATTTTTTACTAGTTGTTTGGTGAACTACTCCATTAATGCTAATTGGACTGGTCTATAAGCTGGTTCGTCGATTTTCTTGTTAAATTCGACGATTTGGTCCGAATTTTAAAACTATGATAATATTGCAATTGAAGCTAGGATGTGTTATGGAGGGTGAGAAATAAAATTACAAGTGCACGTTGTGTTAAATAAATTTAATGTGACTCCTATAAATTGTACATATTTTAAGTAATAATATCAATGAATCTATGATAAGAATACGATTAAAAGAAGAACCAAGTTGGAAAGAGTAAGAAAAAAAATGAAATTTTAGATCTATTCATCTATAAATATGCAATTGCAATTGACACCGTGTTAAGATACATCTAAATTTTATTATGTGCGACAATGTTTTATATTCTCTCCACATTGTATCTAACAATATTTTAATTGTTTTCCTTCTTAAATCTTGTCGAACATTTGAATGTACGTTAATTTTTTTAATGAGAAGTGCTATTTAATAGGTGAAAATATTTCGAAAAAATGTAAAGAAAAGGTTAATTAAAAATAGGTGAAAATTATAGTGTCGGTCCATATCTACGTGAGGTGAGTCATAAATAGTGTACCAGAAATCTCTCTGCACCGTTGAATGAATACGAAATGTTGTATTCGCGCCCCTATAAATCAGTTCATTTTCTTCTCATTATCATTCACAATCTCTCTCTAACCAAGATTTTCTAAAGAGAGAGAGAGAGAATATATATTTACACACGTATAAATAGATACATCTATATAAACAGTAAGAAGGAGATACTAGATAATGGGAGGTTGTGCAACAAAGCCAAAGGTGTCGAAGGGTGACGAAACCGGGGCTCCGGTGCCTGTTGCGAAGGAGGAGGTGGAGGTGAAAGAGGAGGCGGTGGTGGAAGAAGTGGCGGCGAAGGATGAAGGCGTGGTGGCTGATAATGACACCAAGCGTCAATCCCTTGGTTTTTTGTTCGAGGTAAAATATATTCATGCATGGAATTATTGTTTTCATGTTCATTATCTTTTGAATCTGGTTTTCTTGTTTTTTGTAGGAATTATGATTGATTATCATATGGATTGTAAATTGATATATGTACGTGTGTGTGAACAAATTGAAAATGAAATGTTAATTAAGAAAAGAGAAAAATGATTAAATGTTCAAATGATGTTAAGAGCATTCGAAACATGAAGAAATCACAAGTCAATTTGTCATAAGTTGCTTTTTTTGAATTAAATTTCCCATATGTTTGGTATGAAGAGTTGGATGTTACTATTGAAACATCTCTATCAAACATGTCATAAGGAATTTCATTCATTCGCCTTTTGATTTTCTTAGGTATAATTTAGGGTTTGTTTGATAGATATTATTGAGGAAAGAATATATTTTAAATAGATATATGATGTGAAATATATGGTTGAAAAGTAAGAAAAAATTATTGATATGATGGAAAATATTATTTTATTAAAAAATGTGTGGTTGAAAATGAATTTTGAAAGAATGTATTTTTAGAGAATGTGTGTCAAATAGGGACTTAGTGAACAATTTCTTCCAAAAGCTTAAGTAAAGCAGGTGACGATCGTATTGTGTCTTACTATAATGTCATATTGAATTATCTTATCTAAAAGATAATTCTCCTTTATTTGAAAATTTAGTCTTGAAGTTAACAAAATCTATCCCCTTCAAAAAGAAACGAAAAAAAAAAAAAACAAAACAAA
>CAIGRN010058076.1:0-12567 GCA_903798345.1 Fraxinus anomala
TTTTTTTTTTTTTTTTCGAGAACTTACAATGGATGACACTAGTATTGTGTGAATTCCTAATGTTTATCAACTGAATCCCTTACTGATTTATTTAAATCTCGATCTGTTCCTAATTTTTGGATTTAAATAAATTTTAAAATGACATGAATTTTTGGGGCATTACACTACCATCGCCACCACATTCATTTACTACTATCTCCTCCCACCTTCAGCAATAAGGTCAAAAGTCTCTAATCTTCACCATCTCCACTTCTTCCATTCAATCAAAATCAGCTTAATCACTCTTCGATAACCACCACGATTACCTAACATCACTTAACGACCACCATCATCGCCTTTGTGCATACCATCACCATTTCCTAATTATTTTTTGTCAAACACAACCTTTCGCTACCATTATTACGCTCAGAATCAAGCTCCCAAACCATAACTCAACCTTATCCAAACCAATAAAAACCTAAAACACCACCAATCAAGCGTTGTCCATCGCCACAATCCATCCACCACTCGTTATCATTAAATTGCCAATGCAAAATATGGGTCACACATGATAGTATATTATACCCTTGTTTGACACTCATTTTGAGGGAAGAATTTGATTTGGAATAGTGATTGATGGAAGAATGTGTGGTTAAAAAGTAAGGAGAATTTTTGGATTTATATGTAATATTATTTTATTAATAAAATGTGTGGTTGAAATGAAGAAAGAGAAAAAAAAATGAAAAAGAGAATGAGAAAAAATGGAAGTCAAACAAGGACTATGTTACCATTACTAACACATATGTATCACAATGTCACTAATCACTCATTCTTCCAAATCCACCACCAACATCACCACCCACCATTGCACCATCACTGATTCACAATCCAAATTCGTATTCAGCCACCATCGCAGGACCACTACCTGGATTGCACTGCTATGACCACATTTAGATCTTTAGATCTAGCTCTTGATCTATTTCTAGATCAAGATCAAGATAAGAACGTAGACCTAAAAATGATCGCCACCCTCCAATCCATGATCACCTCACTTCGACTGGAATCAAGGCCGCAATTGCGGTGGTGGTGTGTGGCGTTGATCGTGGTGGCATGTGACGTTGATGGTGATTGTGGTGATGGTGATAGTGACAACTACGATAATGTTAAGTTTTAAAATATAGAGGGGACATAATTTTTTACAAAGGCCATAAATATCATTGTGTATTTTAAAGTAGGGATAGCATTAATAATATTTAAAAAAATGTGTATATTTAATTAATTTATTTTTTTAAAAAAAAATAGGTATTGGGGTTAATTTTTTCTATTAAATATCCAGTATTAAAATATAAACCTTTATTAAGATGAGTTACATGAGTAGCAAAACTTTTATGTATTGTTTACATTTTCGATATTTAATCAACATGGAATTTATCTTATTTATTAAATTTTCCGCGTGGAACAATGATGAACTATTTTATCCAAGAATAAAGCCACATGTACATCATAGAGTACATAATCCTTATTGACAAGATATGATTGGCGGAAATTTTGTTTTTTTTTTTTTTAAACTGTCAAATGGTAGCTTGGCACGTGACGAAGTGTACACTATAATGTACACCAAGCATGATTGTTTATCCAGAAGCTTAATGTGTTACAAATGTTTCACATATGCTCATTTGTAGATTGAATTTATTTTTTAATTCAAAATTCATCACATAAAAATCCCACAAGTGAAGACAAATGATACGTCAAGGAGAAAGATAGAGATGTACGAATTTCTAGAACAAACCACTTATGTATAAGTTAGGAGTTCATTTAACCGTTCATCTTTCTTCGTATATGTAAATTATCAGTAAGACATGACTATAATATTTTGGAGCTGCCAAGATAGTCATCAAGCGTTAGCACCACATAGAAACATCCGTCTTAGAATAGTTGTTAATACGAATTAGAGAAACTTTATTATATTTAATTCTGTAAATTCAACATGTTCTGCATATACATGCATAGAGTTAAAGATCTGCGATTTATAGGTTTTTTTTCAGAGGTTGAATCAATCATAAAAAGAATTAGGATACATTACGTGAAAATAAAACTTCCATCGAGGAGAAGGAAATAAAAAGCTTTCATAAAGATTCTTGATGAATCGAGAAATAATTTTTCATTATATATATACCAGATCGTGAATTAGCAATTGCATCAAATTTCCTTAAAAATCTCAAATTGTGCTCTCATACCATTTTGGACGACCTTAATTGGCAAGATGAATATTTTTGTATACAAATGGCAATAATTATGATCGAATTAGAATAATGAAAATTTTCAAGATTTGAAGAAATAATTTCTAATATATGTATTAGGACCAAAACGTATTCAATATAACTTCATCTAAAAAGTCCATAAATAACTACTAAGACATGTTATCATCTAACTTTTGACAGTACACTCTAGTAAGTCGAGTTTACTGTGGAATGAAATTTCACATTTGAGAACATATGAGAACATCAAGGGTGCGTTTGGGTGATCTCATTTATACTTATTCCCCTATATTCATACGTGCTAATTAACCCATCCTATGATATCTTGTTATCGAAGTGATGTATCAAATGAAAAACATTAAAAAATTAATCATCACTAAAAAAATAACTATAGTAAAAATTATAAGACGACAATTCATTTATATGTACAAAAAAATTGTTTATAAGTAAAAAATATTATTTGTACTTAAAAAATTCACTTATAATTATAAGAAATTACTTTATGTAAAAAATCACTTACTAAAAAAATTGAAGTATGTGAATTAAAATTCATTATAAGTAAAAAAATATTACATTTTAGAAAAAAATTATTATAAGTAAAAAATTACTTATTAGGAAACAAATTGATAATATGTAAAATAATGCTTATACTATAAAATATTACGTTGTAAGTAAAAATTACTAAAAATCATTTATATCACAAAAAATTGTTTATATGCAGAAAAGAATACTACTTATACCTAAAAAATCCATCTATAAGTTTTTTGAAAAATTACTAATAGCTTAAAGTCAGTTTAAAATAAAAATTCACTTATAAGTATAAACATCACTTATGAGTAAAAAGTTCACTTATATGAAGAAAAATATTTTAAAATTCTGTAACAAATGAGAAGCATCCTAAAGAGTTCAGTGACGTATTGGATAATTAACCTATCCCAAAATTTGTTGATAAATTCCCCAAAAAAAAAAAAAAAAAAAAAAAAAAAAAAAGGGAAAAAAAAAAGAAAAAAAAAAAAAAAAAAAAAAAAGAAAAGGGAATGAACTACGTGTTTTACATATTGGATAAAATCTATATAAAAGTAATATTAAAGACACAGATATTAGAAAAAATGATTGAAGACCACGATACAACAAACCTCCCAGTGTTTTTCGTTTTTTAATGAATTTCTCCTAGAATTATCCTAAACAACGTCTTCTATACAAGTTTTGCTAGACCATCGTTGTTTAGTTTAATTTGAGATGGATGTTGTGATATCAATACCTTTAGTCTAGTTTCAACAATGGTCACGTAAGCTAACCAAGTCGTGGACATCCATTTTCAATCATGCCAAGCTCGATGTGTTGATGAAGGCTAGGACCAACACAAGCTCGAGCTCGATGTCACTTTTAATCCCATATAATGCAATGGTAGCAACACAATGAAGCTCTACTTACACGATCTGTATTCCAAAAAGTGGGAAAAAGGCAGTGCGTAGGGATGAGATATAGGAAAAAGGCCTTCTATATGGAGAAGGTATGAAAAAAGGCAGTCCACTCCATTTTTATTTATTTGTCAAACTTTTTATTTTTATTTTTTTAAGGTTAAATAAATTAACTAATGGTCTCATTAAAATAATTAGATTATGGAATAATTATTAATAAAAATACGAAAACACCTTATTACATCTAAATTTCGTCTAAGCACAACTGGACTGAAGTTTTACTTGACCGCCCTTTTAAAACTCATGGCCCTTTCGATGCAATAATCGAGATCAAAATTATCAAAGCCTAGTTAAACAAATAACAATTGTAATCAAGGAATTAAAATAAACTATCCATTACGATAGTTTATATAAATGAACTCAATCTTGTAGTTAAGCTTAATTTTAGAAGTCCAATATTAAATTCTCATGCATTTTAATTGAATTTGAAACTGAAATTTAGAGTAATTCATATGGTAAGTGAAGGGGTGAACTCATCAATCACGTGAGAAATAATATGGTAAGTTTCCAAATAGAATTTGAATTATTTTCCAACAACGGTACAATTTATTTCCTTATTGCGTACTTTCCTTTCCTTGAACCAGGGAAGGATTCACAAATTATTTCTGCTTCTATATAAGGCAGTAACCTCTCTTCACTTCTTCTCAACAATTTCATTTTTTCCTAAATCATTTTTCATATTTCAAGAATTTGCCATCAACTGCTATTTTGCCCATCCCACTCTGGTTTTCCCAGGTTTCACCATTATTGCCTTGTAGTGGCTTCGCAGATAATCACGGATTATTTCTGGTTCTCAACATCCTATTATTTTCTTAGCAATTAGTTCAAAAAACCCATGTGAAAATGTCCCTGCAGGTAGAACATGGATTTGGATTTAAAGAACAACATCGTCCTAAACTGGTGCAATGGATTAAACCTCCATTGGGTTGTCTGAAACTCAACACAGATGGTTGTTTCAGAGGCTCATCATCTGCAGGTGGAGGAGTTTTGAGGAACACAAATGGGGATGTTGTCTTCGCATTTCACGAATTTTACGATGAGAGTTGTTCGAACATTCTGGAGGCGGAACTTCGCGCGCTCTTAACAGGTCTCAAACTTTGCTTTGATAATGGTTATCTGTTCAAGTTCAACATATGGGCAGAGCTCGACTCTAAAGTTGGCATACAATGCGTGGAGGGTCGTACCGACAAATCACTGTCCGTTGAATTTCTTCATATGTTGGACGAGATAAAATTTTTGTGTCATCGATTTCAAGTCAGTCTTACCCACATTTATCGAGAAGGAAATAGCGCGGCAGATCACATGGCTTCACAAGGTTTCTACACTAAAGATTACAAAGTTTTGGGACCTAGAGAACTTGACAAACTCGTTCTTGCAATTGTCATTCGGGAACGTTCCAATTTTTTATATGTTAGGCATTGAAATCTTTTGATTCTTTTGTAACTAGTCTGAGAAAGTACAACTGTCTCGTTGTTTGTAATTTGTATCAGAGATGTTCATATAATGAAATGTTTTTGTTTCACAAGAATTTCATTTTGTGTATCACTTTTATTATTGCATTCTGTGGATTACTCCTTTCTATTTATGGGTATTCTATGATAGTTGAGAGGCTTGAGTATGTTGTGTATACGAAGGCGGAACCAGTGAAACTTGGTTGCAGGTTCCTTGTGGTTAAAGTGTTGTTGTGAGGCTTTCGGTCCTCTGTATCTATTTTCTTTGACTGATCTTGTGTGCAATTTAATGGTCTTCATTTCTCCTTTCATCATATACAACCTAGTTTGGGCTTCTTTTGTTGGTGAAAGTCAGTACTCGAGATAGCTAGTCTAAGGATTTAATTAACATGCAGTTTGGACTTCTCTTGCTAGTGGCATATTCTATTTTCAACAGTCCAATGGATTGTGCAACTCTGCCCAACTCTCATAAGCAAATTCATTCGACTAGTGTATGGTATCTGTACGAATTGCATTCTCAATTGTCTATAAATTGATTCATGCTTTGTGAGTTCAAAATTGTTAGTTCTTGTGGAAGTTCAGATCCTCTGTTTTGTAATTTAAAGTTTCGAGATTATATGCATATAGACATACAGATGCACTATGCAGAATATGTTTGAAATGTTATCATGTTAGTTCTTAGTATTGTTTTGTTGATTGAGCACAAAATATGAAGTGTATTTTCTTATTTTCAGAACTGTGCTTATGTTTCTGTTGGCCCTTTGGTTATGTTGTTAAATATTCTATGATTGGGTGTTTCTTAAACTAGTTGATTACACACATTTAGAACTATTTTTGGGGGGCCTAATGCAATTGCTAGGATCAGATATGCAGTGGTTGAACTGTTGTTTGCTGTCAGGTATCTGCCAAAAAATTATTCATTGTTTATGTTTCTATTGTGAATCTTTATGTCATGTCACCTTCCTGATACTAGTATCATGTGTTGGCAGTAAGTGGAAATTTTCTTGCTCAATGGACTGTGTAACCTATGCTTTATCATGCAGAGATTTCTTGGTGATTAAGCTTAAGTTGGAGAAAATCTTTGTTTGATGCTTCTTTTCCTTTGGTCCAAGAAGGAAGTGAAAACATCCTGATACAGGGTTGGGGTTGGGACAAAGAGGTGCTGTCATTGCTGATATTTTATTTGAGAGAGATTTATCTGGTGTTAAGTTCTTTCCTCTCTACCTTCATTTATGTAAATGAGCATATCAGAGTGATTTGTTGGCAGTTAAATGATCATAATGGTTGATTGAATGAAGTACAAATGACGGCTCCAAATAAAGACATTGTGGTGTACCTTCAATTTACAGATGTTACAATTCTGGAAGGATTTATCAGATTTCTGAATTTCCATGTTTTCTTCAAGGTTCCATATTTGATATCTGAAGTAATGGTCTCAGGTCTGTTGCAGTTCGTTAAATGATCAATCAATTATATCTGAACTTGAATATGGCCTCTCCTCAATTCTTCACCCAACTTTTGCTTTCTGAGGTCAGTGTAACGGATGGGATGACTGTCGGGGATAAAGAAATGTGTTTGTGGATAGCCTCAATTAGTCATTCCAAGATTGTGTGATGCTTTTGTAAACTTCACATTGTGGATAACTCCTTTCTATTCATAGTGTTGGTGGAGGCTGCAGGATGATAACTCATTAAGATATCTTACTGAGCAGCTGCAACAGTTCATACCTAACGTAAATTCATGACCGAGGCTTGAATCTGATAGGGGCTTTCGGTGTATATTGTTGCATTTGTGGCTGTTGAATTTATTTCTTCTTCTAGTATATCGAAGTAGAGAGAGTGAACTTCATTTGCAGCCTGTCCTTGTCTGCACAAGAATCAGTTAGTGGGTTTTAAAACATAAAACCCACCACACGAAAATCATCCCAAACTCCAAGATCAATCTAAAAGGCTTACATTCGTCATATTTGCTCTTCAATTTCAACATCTTCACATCAACATTGCAAGGTAAAAGTCTAATCTCCTCGTTTAGGGCAAGTTCACTCGTTGTTTAAGAGTTACGTACTGAATTGAGGAGTTGAGCAAATTCACTTTTCCCTCTTTGATTTATACGTTTAGATAGGGTGTTGGTAAAAATGATAGAGAAAAGAACGAATGTTGGATTTTGCTGTAACTTTAGTTGATGCAACTGATAGTACTGTTGACATAGATTTTGCTATAGAACAGAAACAGGCTAATATTAGTGACTTGATTGTGTTCTTGTTCTTGATCATTTCCAGACATTTTCGACCATTACAAGCTGTCCAACTTCAATATAAGACAAAATCCATACCCATAAAACCTCACTGGATTGTGTGCATGTGTGAGTCAGAGACACTGGATTATTATGTAAATTTGAAAATTATTGAGTATACTAACTAGTCGTGCATTATGGTAGCAGGACGTAAGCGTGAGACATGGGGAAAAAAGCCTCTTTATATGGGGAACGCATGAAAAATGGCGGTTAACCCTATCTTTTACTGCCTAACACCGGCTTAGCACCAAAAGGATTGGCCTTAATTTATCCGAGTTTTTCATTTTTTGAAGGTTAAATAAACTAACTAAATAAGAGAAATAATTATTAATGGTATTATTAAAACAATTAGATTATGAAATAATTATTAATGGTCTTGAAATAATTAAATAAAAATAGAGAAACGACTTATTATATGTAGGATTCAGTTACGTACATCAGACTTGTAAGACTTAAAGCTTTAACTTGTCACCTTGTTACACCATTTAAACCTTTGTTTATGGATTTTTTGGTACAATGAAGAGACTGATAATAAATCTGATTTAATTAATAGTTGTGAAAACCTGTATTAACAAATAATAAGTTATCTATTACAAATTTACAATAGTTTACATAAATAAATTCAAGCGTGTATTTAAGCTTAATTAAAAATTCAATAATCCTCTTTTTATGAAAAATAATTAACTACTCAAGTTCTCATACATTAAATTAAACCCGAAACTGAAACTTGAATTAATTCATGAAGAAGAGTCAGCTTATCAATCACGCGGAGTTAAAAAATTTAAACACCACAATGGACAGACCAGATTTATGGTAAGTTTCAATTTGAATATAAAAATTAACGTTAGAAATCTGATTTTTCTTCCATCAACGGTCATAATAAGTCAGCACTTTCCATCCCGGGATTCATTCAAAATTTATTTCCCTTTTGTGTACTTTCCTTTTCTTTCCTTCCCGGGATTGATTCACAATTTATTTCCGCTTCTATATAAGCCGGCTCTACTTCTCAACAATTTCATTTTTTCTTACAATCCGTTCCTTAATCAGTTTCCATAATTCAAGAATTTCTTGCTATGGCGTACGCGCATCAACCAATCCCACCAGTCTATTTTGTCCTTACTTTCACTCACTCTGTCGATACCACGGTAAGGCGACCAGACTACCGGATTGGGTCTTACTTTAATGGACGAGGCAGCAATTTCCAGTTTCCTTCATCTTACGGGCACGTTCCTCGACGATCCAGGGAGAATGTTCAAGAAAACTACAGGCACTTGAATCGAACATGGCGAGGTTCATATGATGGTGTCGAAGTATGGGATGGGTCTGATTTAATTGAGCATTCGAGATCAAATTTGTCTACCAACATCTCTCGTGATGATCGTGTCCGGGCCAATTTCTCACAAGAAACTATTCTACGACATTTGGAAACAAGAAAGTTCGCTACTTCGGAAGAGGCAAAAGCCACAAACGAAGGGCCTGAAATCTGTGTGGTGTGCCAATGCGAATACGGAGACCATGAGAGCATTGGACGCCTTCGATGTGGACATGAATACCATGTCGATTGCATTACGAGGTGGTTGTGTCAGAAAAATGTCTGTCCCATCTGCAAAGCCACCGCAATACCAAGAAGGGAAGAAGCAGCTCGTGTATAGAAATTAAGAAGAATCTGCAGCAACTGTATTAAAATTCTGTTCTATAGTTGTAATTTGTTCTTTAGATGTACAATATCTTTTTGGAATTTTAACTGTCATGCCTCTAATAGAAGTGTATTTTCCTGTTTTTTTCCGATACTTTTTGCCCTTTGGTTATGTCTTACATATTCATTAATTGGGTGTTTTTTAAATTATTTTTAGAAGCAACATCAACAAAAGTGTCGTGTATCACTGCGCAACTAATTGTTTGGACATATTTAGAATCCATAGAGTTGTATTAGTTACCTTCGAGTGATGCTTGCAAAATTCCAAATGAAATCTCGAATAAGTTTGGACAAAATTTCCCTGACTCAAGGAAAGTGGAAAGCTATCAAAGTGGGAGATCCTTTATGTGTGTTCGAAGTGTTTTCATCAGAAGATGCACCAGCTTGAGATCTTTACTGGTATTATTTGTTATTTTCTGCTGTATGGTAGAATAATAAGATCTCTGTCAACTTGTTCATCATGAATCTTTGAGTCGTGTGGAACTATTGATGGATCATCATTCTAATGGTTTAAGTTGTTCAACTTAGCATTAGAGTAGACCGTACCAAATATACACAAATCATAGCTTGGGAACTGAGATTCATGGGTCGAAGATTACATTTCATACAACAAGAGCTTGAGTTTTTAAATGTCAAGTAGAAGTTTTAATTGCACCTTTTACTTTCCGTTTGACTCTCCAATAATTAATTTAGATAACATTACTATAAAGTATGGAAGTGTGTCAAGAAGTCTTTATCTTTAAACAATTAACGCGAAAGAAATTTATGTTGAAATTAAAATGTGAAAAACCCAGTTGTCCAAATACCAAATTCTGATTGAACTGGGAAGGAGCTACAAACTTCAGAATTCTGAGAGTGAGCATTTGATAATGGGAAAACTAAGGGCAACTCCAACCCATCCTCGTTGCCCAAAATTGCACCAAATTTTTGGCGCAATTCATCTCCAACCCATTGCACCATTTTGGTGTAAAATTGTGCAAATGAATAATGTTCCACCAAATAAATGGTTAAATACTTTTTGCCACACTCTTCCACTTTGCTCAAAATTTAGTTAAGGGTATTTGTGTCCGTTTTTGTTATACAATATTATTATAATTAAAAAAAAAGTTATTATTATTATTATTATTATTATTATTATTATTATTATGTGTTTTAATATTGTAATCAATAATAATTAAGAAATAAATTAAAATAAGTATCAAGAAATTTTAAAATGTAATAAACACGATCGCTTTCAAGAATTCATTGCTCGTCATGGACAAATCAATGATAAAGAGGCTCACAATGCATTTCAAAATGTATTAATTGATCATTTGTGTGATAAATATATGAATTTCGAGAATTAAATTACAACATTAGTTCGATTTCATAATATCAGGATATCGAGATTCGAAACATGTTGCAATATTTTTTAATAACACGATTTAATATTTTCTTAATTGTGACATTTCTATTAACTGTACTACACCTTTTAAATTTATTAATGAATTCAATATTTTCATTAATTTAACATAACTATTTATTTAGGTTGTAAAATAAATAAATAATTATTCAGATAACTAAATTGTTAAGAATTAAAAAACAAATAAAGAAATTATTAAATAATGCTCATTTGGTGTAACTTTTAATGTAATGAGCTAAAGATGATTTTAAGTTTTGTACAAAATTTGGTGCAAAACTTACCTTAAATTTTAATGCAAGATTGGATATGACCGAACTACGATGTAAGAGCCTAAAGATGTGCATCTAAGAAGAAATACGTTTATCTCTAACAAATAATCAAACTAATCACCTGCAACATTTGAAAATTTTATGGGTGACAGCTGCAATAAATCAAATGTTTCAAAGGTTCGGAGCTTTTCCTGCAATTGTCTCTTAAAAAAATTAACTATAGTAAAAATTATAAGATAACAATTCAATCATATGTATAAAAAATTTGTTTATAAGTAAAAAATATTATCCGTACCTAAAAAATTCACTTATAAGTAAAAGAAATTACTTTATGTAAAAATTCACTTACTAAAAAACATTGACTTATGTGTATTAAAATT
The DNA here is from genome assembly GCA_903798345.1 of Fraxinus anomala. Classification (NCBI taxonomy): domain Eukaryota; kingdom Viridiplantae; phylum Streptophyta; class Magnoliopsida; order Lamiales; family Oleaceae; genus Fraxinus; species Fraxinus anomala. The sequence goes on from CAIGRN010058076.1 coordinate 11,209, forward strand.
CATTATAAGTAAAAAAATATTATGTTTAAACAAAAAAATATTATAAGTAAAAAATTGGGTAATTAGCAGAAATGGTCCCTAACATTTACATTCGTTGCTAAAATGGTCCCTATAGCTTTAAATTTGATATTTGTACCCTTATTTCAAACGTTTGTTGCGGAATTGGTCATTCCATCCACTTTCGTTAAATCAGTCGTTAGAAAATTGAATGGAATTTGCTAATAATATTTGAAAAATGGTAAATTAGTCAACTTCCCATATTTTTGCATAGAGTTAACTATGGCCAAGGAAATCTCCAAATTGAATAAACCACACCAAACCTCACTTTTCCTAAATCTTCCAAATAGAAGAAGTAGCCCTTTGAACCCATTCCACTACCACCTTCCCACTGCCATTCCGACACCGGCAATTGCAATGAAAAGTCGCCGGTAAGTTTTAAATTAGGAGCTTCGATGGACTTATGTCTTGACTATAGCTATGGTGTTTTTGTTTTGTTAATCGAACTTTTACTTTGTGAATTTTTTAGAACTGAGTCATTTGTTTCCTCTTGTGAAATTTTGTTCTCCTAATTGTATATTTAAGTTTGAGTAAAACTAATTTATTACATAACTTATATTTGGTTTTTCTTTTTCTGCTAATAGCATTAGTTATTGAAATTTAATAAACATTTATTTACCATTAGTATGGTAAGTTCTGTATGTTTATTTACATGTTTTTAAATTGAGTGAACATGAAATGTTTATTTACTAGTTTAGTTAAATCTAGCATACTAATATTGTCTTTGTTGTTCGTGCTGGGATTTTCTAGTGTGATGCTTCAGATCAACCTCTAAATAACCATGCTGACATTGAAGGTTGTGGGAGGTCTGATCCAATCAAAGAAGGATGTTATGTGCCTGATACTGAATGCAAAGATGAGCTAAACCAAGAATATGATTGGGATGATAGTTTTTCCCATGCAAATCAAGATGCACTTTGGTCACAAGTGGAGGAAACCATGACATACCATTTTGTATCTAGTGTAGTAGGGTTGGGGTTGGGACAAAGAGTTGCTGTCATTGCTGATATTTTGTTTGAGAGAGATTTATCTGGTGTTATTTCCCCCCCTACCTTCATTTTGTAAGTGTTATGCCCTAAGTTCAATCAACTTGGAACATAAATACTTTAAATATATATATAATCGATGCATTTTAATGGCAATATTTATTATTTAATTGAATTTATATTTTAATAAATTAAATAATAGAATCCGTAGATTCAAGTCTTGGTGATTTGTTAATCACAAGGAGTTGTGATTGTGAGATACAAATTACATGTGACTGAATCTTAAATCGTCCGTGGTCGAAGTAATAACGAGATA
>CAIGRN010058080.1:0-21853 GCA_903798345.1 Fraxinus anomala
TGTTTTTCTCTACGCTTGTGATTTACAATAACACTGTACAATTGAGCCAACAGTCTTAATGACTATTTTTGAAACCATTGTTTAGCTTCATAGTCTTTCACAAGTTCAAATCCACCTGAAGGCACCTCAAACTTTAATTCCACTAAATCTCCATTAAACCTGAAGCATGCATCTTTTATCGAAGTCAAAGGTAACTGGATCAAATTGTCTTAGCCAATCAACTCCAAGCACCATATGACTCCCTTCTAACTTCAACACTTCTAGTTGGAACCGACACTCAAAAGCCCTGCATGGTCCATATTAGTGGATTACATATGAATTGGCTAGCGAGTTTCACACATCCAGCAACTATGATAGGAATGGACTTGGTAGGCTCTAGTTGACTTATAATTCTTGTACCAGTTTTTTGTCAATGAAACTTGGTTGCTGCCACTGAATTAATATTGACACCTTCCTCTTCTTAATAAGACCAGAGATTCTTATGGTTCTAGGTGTTAAGCTACCGGTCAAAGCATGTACGAAAAAACCATCAGCTCCTCAAGCTTTTGGAGACTATTTTTTTGTAATCTTTGGGAGAAATCAATAGTGTTGTTTGGGAGATGAAGATTTGCAAATTGGAATGGAGTTCAACAACTTCAAATTAACATGAAGAATGGTGCTCGCTCAACCTAATTCTACACATCAACGTCAATGTTGAAGAGGGAGTATTTATTTGTTTTAGTTATCCATTTGAACTTAGGAGAAATGCTATTTGTACAAAATTTGTGCAAATTTCCTGTACCTACAGATTTATTCTTAACTTAGTGGATTGTTCCCTATGGATTTAGACAGTTGCCGAACAACGTTGATTGTCTATATTATTTATTGACCTCAAATTTTGTACCTTCGACGTGACTAACAGATCACAAGGCCTATCGCGTCCACGCAAGTCTGATTCCTGCACACTCGGACAAACCTGTTAGCCACATGTAGCTTCCTCTGATGGTGGTGGAGTTGACTGCGCGCAGGTGCTCGCTCAACCTAATTCTACACATCAACGTCAATGTTGAAGAGGGAGTATTTATTTGTTTTAGTTATCCATTTGAACTTAGGAGAAATGCTATTTGTACAAAATTTGTGCAAATTTCTTGTACCTGCAGATTTATTCTTAACTTAGTGGATTGTTCCCTATGGATTTAGACAGTTGCCGAACAACGTTGATTGTCTATATTATTTATTGACCTCAAATTTTGTACTTTCGACGTGACTAACAGATCACAAGGCCTATCGCGTCCACGCAAGTCTGATTCCTGCACACTCAGACAAACCTGTTAGCCACATGTAGCTTCCTCCGATGGTGGTGGAGTTGACTGCGCGCACTTCAACGGTCAAGTCTGTTGGAAAAATAAATGTATGAGCGTGGGAGGGCTTTAGACGCGAGCAAAGTTGTAAGTTGAGAGTATAAACTTACATTATTTTAAAATGACATTAAGTGTGAGCTTTTATAGTAGAAAATTATGAATAACAGTCGTGGATGAAGAGATACATGGCCTCATCCTAGCGGTTGTGGGCTCTTGTCATATACATCAATCAATTATTCCTAGGCCATGCTGCATTTAATGTTGTGACGACTTGGCAATCCTAGGCTTGACATGTAATACTAGACTTGACTTGTTTGATTGATTAGAGCCACCCATTCAGTGAGTTGTCATATCATTCATTTGATACAAGATCTTGTATGAAAATATTCTCTAAAATGCCTTTACCCATCTCACCTCATTCACGAGGGCTTAGCTCCCTCTGGGGGTACGGCCAAATTGCCACATATGCAGAATGACATGGAGTGCAGGTCTTGATTCACTTGTTGTTTAGCTACCACTTGTCCATACTTTGAGCTTGTAGGAAGAGGCATAACATTATTCATGTTTTTTACTTATTCGGTAAATTAAATAATATGTAATGTAGAAAAATTATATTTGAAATAGGTTTGGTTTTATCTCTTTTTCTTCATCTTTTTTTCTATTAGAATAGAATTTTTACTTCTTTCTTGATTAGAATATAATTTTTTTTCATTAGAATAGGATTTCTACTTATTTCTTGATTAGAATATAATTTCTTCTTTCTTTTAGAATAGGATTTTACTTTTCTTTCTTTTATGATTTTAGTTTATATTAATAAGATTAGGAAACTAATTTGTCCATATAAACAAAGGCTTTGTACATTTTTCAATAATTAATTTCAATCAATTCAACACAATACATTAAAATTATTATAGTTATTTACCGTTATTCTTGTTACAAGAATTTCAATTCTTCTTTCGCACCAAAATTGATATTAGAGTAAGGTTTACATTGGCTGATGGCTACCTATGATAGTAGCGGCATGCATTCTCACTGTGACGATAGGAGGATTACAAAATTATCAAACTCGGTCTAGAATCTAGAACGAAGGATAGATATGTTCAAAATTGCTGTTAACAAAAATTTACAGATTTTGACTGTTATGAGTGTTGGTCGCTTCAACGAGTCTGGGACACTACGACAGGTGGCTAATTTTTTCTTAAATCCAAGCTATTTTCGAATCCTATCAACGTGATGCAGAAATTTTAGAGATTTTTCCTCCAAATTAATTAATGTTCTCTTCTCAACCAAACTCAAGGATGAGTTTTTCTTCAAGTTGAGGAGAATGATGTAAAACAATCCTATTATAAATAAAATACAAGTTAGTTACTATTATAGTAGGATTTTTGTTTCCTTTTAAATTAAGGTTATTTATTTATTTATTTATTATTATTATTTTTTTTTTTATGATTTTAGCTTTCTTTCCTTCTAGAATTTTAGTTAAGTTTTCTAATATTGATAAGATACTACTTACATAGTTCGAGACAACATGCATGTATTTTGGTGATACGGTAGCTAGGAAAATTGTTTCGGTGTCAAATAATGAGTAAGTTGTAAATATTAGTTTAAACAAAGAGTGAAAGATGTATAGCCAAGTGATGATGTTAAAAAAGATGTCATTAAAGATGATTAGGATGTTACTGACCATCATACTACAATAGAGGTAGAAAAACACATGGACGTTGAAAGACCGAAAGATTTATAAAGTAGATGTGAGGTTAAAAATGATATCATTAAAGATTATTAGGATTTTACTGACCATCATACTACAATAGAGGTAGAAAAGCATGTGGAAGTTGAAAACTCAAGACACGTTGATCGGTATGTATGAAAATAGACGATAAATATAAATACAAGGATGAACATTAATGAAATTGCAATTGAAGACCACAAGTTTGAGGTGCACTCTTATTGAAAGTTTTAAATTATCGAATATTTAGACCAAGCGTGTGGAATTATGCAATTAAAAAGCAACTTGCTTTTTAATTGTTTCTATATGATTAGATCAAACAAGTCAATTTATCTTAAATTTGAATACTACAATAAAAAATTAAAATAGTAAAGAACACCAAAGATGATCACGGAAAAACTCCAGTTGGGTAAAAACTCCGGACACAAATTGTTAGTTACAAATTTAGAAATTTCAATTATAATTTGGACTTAACACTTATAATGAACAAGTTTAAGTTCAAATGAGTCCAATCGAAAAAAGGGAAATGAACTTTCCAAATTATGAAGGAATCAAATGTGAGACTTGTCAAATTGAGAACATAAGTTTCGTTGACATTCTCTACGACCTGAATGCCAAAGAATTGTATAAGCACGAGGAAAATAGTGAAAAAATTGTAGCATTGAATATGACATCAAGAGAATAAAAAAAAAAAAAATGAAAAGCATAAAAAACTGAAAATTACAATGTTCATATGTGCACAAAGGAGATTCAAGAATGAGAAATTGAATAAAATATAGTTTCTAAAGAAATGCCACATAGGAAATGTCCGTAAGGATGAGAAGATGAGCAAAATTGATGTCATTCAATACAATTGTGGAGAATAAAGACATGGACATTTGTTCAATATGTGACTTGGTAAGGATGAGAAGATGAGCAATGTATGAGCAAAATGGATGCCATTCAATGCAATTGTGGAGAATAAAAAGACATGGATATTTGTTCAATATGCGAAGAAACTTTTGAATATTTTCATACTGAATGATCGATTTTCTTTCTTCAACCAAACTAGAGGACAAGTTCTTTTTCAAATGCTAGAGAATCATATAGGACAGTTCTAATTCAAATAGAATAGTTTTTCTCTTTTTCTTAGTATTCTTGATTAGATTAGGATTTCCACTTCTTTCTTTATTAGAATATGATTTCTTCTTTCTTTTATATTAGGATTTTAGTTTTCTTTTCTTTTGAGATTTTAGTTTAGTTTCCTTATATTAGTAAGATTAAAAAATCATTTTGCATATAAACAAAGGCTCTGTACATTTTTCAATAATTAATTTTAATCAATTTAACACAATAAAATTATTCTCTACAAAATTTCTAATTTTTTAACTTATTTCTTGTTTCAAAAATTCTAATTTCGCTTCCACTCGAATATGACACTAATTAGTTTTGATAAATTGCTAAAAAGAATCTTACAAGTATTTTTTTACATACAAAGGGTTTAAGCCTCCGATTAGATATGATTTATAAATTCAGTTAAAATTAAACATTAATTTCAATCAACATTCATAACTACTACTTTTACATGTTTCGTGGAAGCCACTACTATTTCTCTTATTATTTCTATTTGAAAATTATTTATAAATTTGTCAAATGGAGCCTAATTTTTTTTTTTTTTTTTTTTGTCTAATACCCCTTTTATGAGTATTGATGCTATCAAAGATTTTGCTAACACATATTGTGTTGCATCCTTAAAAAGGAGAAAGCTACCGGCCCATTTACTTCTACCTCTCTTTAGGAGTGTTTGACAAAAGAAAAATACCCAAATTTAAGGGTCGTCTCAATACCGTTGTCTCTTTAGAAGTAGTTATAATCAAATAATCGGTATTCAGAGAAGTATTCGTACTTCATAATATTATAGCAAGTAGCTTATAAAGTTTATTATAATTTTCCTTTAAAAAGTTAATATCAAATAACTGAACTGTTAATTGTTTGGCTGCAACGTTACTAGACAAGCAATTTATGAACAAGGTGATCCAGAACTGGGAAATTATCCACGCAGAAATAGTGGAATTCTTAATAGATATTGATTGACTTGTGCTAGGTTCATGAGAGTCGTATTTTATTAATATTTTGTAGTCTGAGTCATTTTTTATTTATATATCATGCAAATCACCATCCAAATCACCATCCAGCTATAATTTTGCAGTTTATTTGTTTTGTATCAAAAAATAAAAATAAAAATATTTTGGCAGTAAAATTATGCCAAATGGTTCCTAATTTGTAGTCGTTGACCTTTTATCCATGTGCTTGTCATTTTTAATTCAATTATTTGATTACAAGAATTTGATTTTAATTAAGCAAGATGACGATTTCTAGGAATGACTTATTTTCGTCAGCAATTGACATCAGCGCCTTGCTAATTAACTCCTGTTTATTGTCTTCCCTTCATAATATATTATAAGGAAAGCAAACCCCACTTAACTTAATTTTGGGATCAAATATTTAGTCCATGTTTGGTAGATTTTAATACAATCAAAGTCGACAATTAATTTGATCACATATTTCATGAGATCCACAATATTTCAACTATACATTTCATCAATTTTTATAAACAATTATTAAAAATTTGATTTTAATCCACATCAAATGGCTTAGTATGAAATGAATTTATCAAAGCACATTTTATTATTTGCCAATAATTCTGATTAATAGTTCAATTCAAACTACAACAATATATTTGATTTTTTGTTAAGAGATAAATCCACATCGAATAAAGATTTAATAAATAACCATCATGTAAAGATTTAGATTAATCATGAACTTTTAACGATAGAATTACAAATTTAAATACGGTATCTGAGCTGGCCGATAACACCTCTAATGCCGAAAACGTGGCTGCTGCCACCACACCCGCCACCCACCTTCCATCATCTCTTGTTTCTTTAGCATTGTTCTTAAATTACTTCCACTACCTTAACTCTGTCATGGTATTAGAAATTATTAAGTTCAAATGAGCAATTAATTCAATCAAAATTCAAACGAGCACGTGGTATGCTCAAACAAACCATCATCTTTCAATAGTACGTTAATAGATAAATTCACATCAAATAGAGATTAAATATCGGATAAGAGGTTGAGTTAAACATCTTAAAAAGGTTCTCATTTTAAAATGGTACTTAAATCTTAATATATTTGTACAAAAATCATTTTAATTGAATCAAAATCGGACTAAACTAGGGGGTTCTGTCTTATAGATAATGCAAGACCGAACGAAATCCCTAGCTTCCATCTGAATTAGAAGGAAAAAAAAAAGGAATTGTTTTCCTTTTGTAAAATTTTAACACCAATTAAGTATATATACTACAAGAATTTTATGTTTTCCCTACAAAATTTATTCGTAGGGAAAGGTTCTTATTTGTGGGAAAAAAAATTTAAAGTTCTTTTTCGTATATACACAGTATGCGCCAAGAAATAACTAGTATTGAAGACATGTAAATTATTATGAATAGTAATATTTTAAGAGTTCGCACTTATATTCTAAATTGTCTTCTCTTTTTTTTTAAAAAAAAAGAGAAAATATTTCACTCTAAATCCTTGTTTCATAAAGATTAAATCTAGATTTTAATTTAAGTTAAATTCAATAATTAATTTCAACAACATATTTCATGAGATCCACAACTTTTCAATCACACATTATATTAACCTTTATCAAAATTTACTAAGAATCTGATTTTAATTCCTATCAAATAGGGGCTAAATAACTTTGCAGTATGAAACTTGAATTACATTTTGAAATTTTTGATATTTGAGTACAATTTTCTTATGCCTCGAAAAAGATTTGTTCATGTTATCTGTTTTTTTACCTTCATGTGTGAAATCACTAAGATTGTAAGTGGCTCAGGTGTTTTATTAATGAACTCTTGATTTCGTAAAAATAAAGTAACTAGTTTAATTGAAAAGCACTTATATGATTAAATTATAAATGGACTCTTATGTGGCATGGAAACATGTTTTAATAAATACTTCGGTGGAACCATTTTATATGGAGACATGGTATAACAGTCTATTTAAATCACAACATTTCTAATTTTAAATCAATCAAATTACGACATTTCAGATGTCGAACGGATAAGGGAGAGAAACATAGTGGATGAACGGACAGACTGAATGTCCAAGGTATCGTGATTTTATTGCCGCATATTTAAAGTATTGTAATTTGAGTAAACGATCTTAGTGTGTGTAAATACAAAACTGTCCTACCCTAGAATGATACTTTATCAAAAGATTAAACATTGAGAAATTGCTGATTATGGAACCAGAGCACGTAGATGTGCTCTATTCAAGTTTCACTATCATGTATTTACCAGAATATTGTATGTGTTAGGTACTTGACGAGAAACTAAATACAACTTGCATGTGATGAAACGTGTTCGAAAATTAAATTCATATATGTAAATACTAAATACATTAAAAAAATAAAAAAAAGGATTTCATCTTTCTTTATCTAGAGAAGGGTTTTTGTATTAAAAATGTTATCATTAGGTTAATTCAATGTACAAGAAAGCTCCTTGTCCCTTCGTTTTGTTCAACTATATATTAATTTAATCTATTTCACGTGTCTAATTAGACATTACATTACACAGCATTTTATATACCAGAAACCTATTTCATAGGTTGTTCACACTTAAAACAAGTTCTAGAAAACATCATAAAAAATAGATTATGTCGCCTTGTATGGTATATAAAAAGAGTGAACATATTTCATGCATCAGCTATAAAAAGGATAAAAAGAGTGCTTAGAGAGAAACTGATGAGGCCATCTATGGTTGACTCTAATGGAATGAAGAAAGGTGCCTGGAGTGAAGAAGAAGATAACAAATTAAGAGCCTATATTCAGAGATATGGTGTCTGGAATTGGCGAGAGATGCCTAAATACGCCGGTAAGAACTGCCTTTCATCCTCCTTTTCCAGAAAACTGATACAGTACAATTAAAAGAAAGCTGTTAACAATTTCATGAAACTTTCCTTCGACCGAAATTGGTGTAATTAAGATTGATATATTTTATGAACCAATTTTTTAACTACATATTTTCATTTATTTAATACATTAGGTGTTTTTTTGTTTATTTTTATTTTTATTTTTATTTTAGGGATATAAAAGTCAATAGTATGTGACCGGATTATAAATATGAAGATCAAGATTTCAGTAGTTTATGTATTACACTTACGGGATTGTATAATCTCACAGGTTTAGCGAGATGTGGAAAAAGTTGCAGACTACGGTGGGTGAATTACCTCAAGCCTGGAGTGAAAAGGGGAAACTACAGCAAAGAGGAAGAAGATCTTATCATCCAACTTCATGCCAAACTTGGAAACAAGTGCGAAATAATAATCCTCAATTTAAGTATCACATAATTAATATTTGCTTTTGTTGTTATAAACTGTAAGCTAATGGAATATATATTTATTGTGATTGTAAATAAAGGTGGTCAGCCATAGCATCTAAGGTTCCAGGAAGATCAGACAACGAAATAAAAAACTACTGGCATTCGCATATAAAGAAGAGGAACAAAAGCAATGCAGCTGAAACCGGGATGATCACAAAGGAATCCTGTAAAACTTCCTCACCGTCTGAAGTATCACAGAAAGATGAACAACCTTATCAAATCAGCCTGCTCCCGACGATTCAAAAGGAATCCACATCAAAGGACGTTGTTAAGGCCGATTCTTCATGTCTTCACGAATTGGAAAATTCGGTGTCATCCCTCAATAATGCTAATAGTGTAGCACATGATACCACTTGTTGGGATTCAGTCGTGGAAGGAAATTTCTGGACTCAACCATGTCAAATTGATTATTTTGAGTCATCACTGGAATTGGAATATAATGAATTATCAATGTTGAATCCTTATATTCTGAGCCCTCCCCACTGGCCTGAAGAAGATAGTCTCCTCATCAGATGCGATGCAGAACCCCGAGGAAACTTAAATTGATTGAACCATATTAATCATGTATTTATAGATTCGTTAACTTTGTCAATTTTATAGATGTAAACTTGCCTATGAAAATTTAAATGATCAGGGTTTTATAGTTGAAATATTTCAATTAACATAAATTGTTCCTAATTATGATTTCTTTCCAAAATTTTCTTTAAGGTAAGAGTAAAAAGATTCATTTGTCTATTGTATTTTTGTATTGACAAAACAAATAATATTACAAAAATGCGATTAAACATTTGACCTTCATTTTAAAATATGTTAAACAATATTTTTGGATGAAAACCATGATTAAGTTCAAGATTTTAATGATTAATGGATGTTAAAAATAAGAATGTAATAAAGTAAAAAAATTAAGGAAATAAGTGTAATAATAAATAAAGGATATTGACCTTTAATGCAATTAAAATGTGGTGTATTTATACAAAAATGTGGTGCGAATATAACAACCCTTTTCTTTTTTGAATTTACTATTTAAACTCTCGTTGTAGCTTTGTCATTTCCTTGGTTAATGAATAAAAATTTGAGTATTTAAATTATTTAAATTATTCAGTATTCAATTGAATCAACGAGTCTATAAAGTTTTAATCATTATTCTACATATTATGTCACAAGCTCACTCTCATTCATGCATGATTCATACAGATTATTATGTATAACTAGATGGTCAAAATCATGCAAAGGGATAAGTAAGCAAAACTACGCCGACATTCTTTTTGATAACGCGGTTGGTACAAATGAAATAACTGCAATGACACATAAATATTGATGTTGACATATTAGATTGATCCGCTACTATATATGTTGGCGCGAAGGCATAACAGTTGTAGAGTTTTCAATAGATGAATACTAAGATTAGTGACAATAAACCTTTTGTCTATTTCAACCTTGAGAGGTGAACAATTGTTGATTTAAATGATGATTATTGATAATTTTTCTCTTGCATTCGGGTGGAAAATAGTGCGTGAATGTAATTTTTCCTTTATTAAAACTAGTAGTAAATTTTGATTATAAAGTATACATTTTGGTATTAAATTTAATCACATTTTATCCTCGTCTTTCTCCTTTGCTAATTCTATGCGATGACAGTTTACCCAAGACGTATTCAAATAACATGACTTTCATTAATGATCCTTTAATCTGACACTGTGCTAATAGGTTGAAACTTGCTACTGTTACTATTAGGTATTTGATTTAATTGGCAATTCTGCAAACAAAATGGACTAATATTAATATGTTATAAAAATTAAGGAGTAAGTTGCAAATAGCAAAAATTGAGTTGTATTAGGTCTAGGGTTTGAGAATGAAAGAGAAGGAAAAACGGCGCCGCAATTTTGCTAAACTGTCGCCATAATTTGGATCGAGCGGCAGAAACAGAAACTTTCTTACTCGCCCGTCGCTTTGCCTTCGCTAGAGCGACAGAATTAACTGAAAAATTTTTAATCGCAATTTCAAAGTTTTTTATCCGGCCCATTCAACCCTAACCTTATCATATATATATCAGAACGCCACAGAACGTAAATTCTAAGGTTGAAACAGAGAAAGAACTTAAGAGCTTCATCCTTTCATCTTCCAATTCATTGAGAGACTTCAATCTTCATTGATTTGATTATATGTGGCGGAGAAAACATAAGTTCCAGTTAATCCAAAGACTAAGCTTACTGAGGAACACAGAATTCTTCAAGAATCCACAGAAGATAGATGAATCCACAAAGCTAGGGATTAGAGAACCCAGGAAGGCTTTGATATTACAGTCAAGGAGTTGGTGCAGAGACACGCAATCTAGAAGGGCTGTCAAAATTTCAGTCAAGAGTTGTTGTGAAGTACGCAATCCAGGAAGATTGTATTAACTTCAGTTAGGATGTCAGAAAGTTCGTGTCGTCATCTTGTCTGACGGACTGTAAGTTCGATTGTTTATAGTAGAGTTTAACTGGCAAAGTGTTCGGAGTTTTTGTCCAGTTGGGATTTCTCCGTGAATATTCCACATTTTTTTTACTACTTTATTTACTGTTTTCATATTATGTGGTATTCAAACATATGGTAATTGGACTGTATGCTTAACTATCTAGAGATAATTAATTAGTGACTTATTGCTAGTTAATTACAATTTTTAATTTCGCATTCACACGTATTCACCCCTCTCTAGGTGTAATTTGGGTTGAACTCTGTATTTTCAGTTACTGGATTGCTAATAGCATGCTACCATTACTGTTGTAGCTAAAAGTTGCTGTCAATATTGTTGCATTATAAAGATTAGAAATGAAAATATAGAACTCTGGCTTGTTGGCTTGTATTGATATTAATATTTATGATTTTAACTTGTTTAAAATGAGTTAATTTTATTTGTTTGGTGAAACATGGTTTGAAACCAAATCAAACAGCAAAAAATACTTTAGTTTGGTTTAGTTTAGAAAATGAAATTGTTTGGTTTGGCTTGAAAAAAATTTTAAACCGCTTTGAATGATTTGGTTTGAAAGTTGGCCAAATACCACCAAAATCGAATTTTGTTAACCATTAGTGTTTCTTAATTCGTTATACTGCTTGTCTTTGAGCTTAGTAAGCTCTATTTTGCTTTCCTTTCTTTGAAGGTTAGACCCAACACCCTCCAATGTTGTACTTATCATTTTGTTGTTACTATAATATATCACATGCCTGGTTTTAATTGAAAAAAAAAAAAAATTACTACTGTCAGTTTTATTCTTACAATATATTTCATATTACATATTTAAAAAACAAAAACAATACACATATCAACTACTACTTATTCATTGTGGATCCTTCCTCAGTAATTCCACAAATCCATGCATAAATTCAAACAATTTGCTCTTTTTTCAGTCATTGGACTTAATTACTTATTTTAATCTTCAGACTTATCCTTCTTGGCTTGGACACAAAACCTTTGCAACTTCAATGGCTGATTTTCAACCTCTGCAAGTGAGTTCAGGGGGCAACTGCTTCAAGAAAGTAATCTCATACACAGGCCTAGGGTTCATGTACACAAAATATGCATAAAAAATTTTGTGCCCTCGAGCTGACGTCCCGTAAAACACACTTTCATGCACAATTCTGTCTGAAAGTTCCGCAAGTAATGCATTGAATCTTAAAAGAAATGGCTCCCTACAAGTACTACCCTCTGCCTCTGGACATATCACAAGGTCACCTTCTTGAAGTAGGGCTCTTTCCCTTGATAATGCAACTGCCTTTAATTGGTGAAATCATTTCTGAAAATTTACTTATGCTATAAGAGACACAGCTGACTTTTCCTCCCTAGTGCAACTGCAATGACAACGGGGTCGAGGTTTGTCCGGTGGTTACAGACGAAGAGTACGCCACATTGGTTGTCCTTGGGGAGTGGCGGAGGGGTGCCCTTGACAATACGCTTATTTTTCGTAGCATGATAAAATCTAGCTATCTGCTCTTTTTTAATGAAAGAATTCAAACATATAGAGGCTGTATGATGTTGCTAAAATTTAATAAAAATTGATTGATCCCAAAACATGTGGTAAAAAATGAATAAAATTTATAGGTCCAATCAATATGTTGTACTCAAAAATATAATTTGATCAACTTTTTGGCAAATAAAACGATACCAAACCATCGCATAATCAAATGTAATTAGTTTGACTTGGCAATTAATAAGTAAAATGGTGAGAAAAGGACTGCACATTTGGATTTGTCTAGCTTCTTCTTCTCAGCATTATTTGAAAAAACAAACAAACAAAGCAAAAAACTATCTGTTTGAATATATATTCATAAATTCAATCAAAGTCGAATATTAATTTAATCTATACATTCATAACTGCTATTCATTATTATTCAAACATTTGGCAAAATCCACTATTACTCTTTTTGTTATTCTTAAATTTGACTAAGACGGACAGTCTACTGTCTTAGGAGGAAAGCACGCAACATGCACGAGGGTCCCCTTCGAATGTCTGTCCTTGATGCCACCATATAAATCTCAACCAGAGATTTATCATAAAACAGTGAATTATTATTAATGCTTGTCAATTTTAGATAATTGAACCAGGTGGTCGTGAATATGATTCATTTGTATTCCATTAAAGCATCGTCGGCCCGTTATTAGATATAATAATAACTATTCAATCAAAGTCGAATATTAATTTAATCTATACATTCATAACTGCTATTCATTATTATTCAAACATTTGGCAAAATCCACTATTACTCTTTTTGTTATTCTTAAATTTGACTAAGACGGACAGTCTATTGTCTTAGGAGGAAAGCACGCAACACGCACGAGGGTCCCCTTCGAATGTCTGTCCTTGATGCCACCATATAAATCTCAACCAGAGATTTATCATAAACAGTGAATTATTATTAATGCTTGTCAATTTTAGATAATTGAACCAGGTGGTCGTGAATATGATTCATTTGTATTCCATTAAAGCATCGTCGGCCCGTTATTAGATATAATAATAACTTAAATTGAGTGGTAAAAAATAATTTATGAAATTGACTTATTATGAATTACAATTATCTTTTTTTTTCAGAAAGAAACAAATTTATTTTCGTTTTACAGGAATTAAATTCCCTAATACCTAGGAATTCTCAAGTTGCCATCCATTACTAACCAGGTAGGTTTTGTTAACGTGGAAATTACATCACACCCTATTTTTAAAGATTATTATTCTAAAAATGGGGAGGAGGTTCCATTATTCACAAATAAGATATTTCATATTTAAATATTAATATACAATTTTCATCACATACCTTAATTAATTTCTTCTCCTCTCCACCCCCCCCCCCCCCAAAAACCTACCTCTCTTTTCTTCTCAAATCCTAAAACCATTTCCACTATTTTCTCTCTATCTTCATCTTCTCTCGTCTCACTCTCTACCAACCACCCCTTCCGGCGATGCTGCTCTCCTTCTTCGCACCACCATTGCGATGTCGCAACGAAGCAAAATAGTAGGCGCGACATTAGAGCCTTTGCGTACGTAGGCGCAGCAGTTGCGATGATCTAAACAGTCTAGCCTCAAGGGCGGGGCCTCTGAGCAGGCGTTGAGGCGCGACTCCATGCACGCGGAGGCGTGGTAGCTAAGGTGATTTGTACTAGTCCAGCCTTGTAGGGCCATGCCTTTTCTTGCAGCATTGAGGCGTAGCATCAGAGTATACGTCTCTCGGTGATCTGTATCGGATCCCAATTTATGGTGTTTCTCCGGCGATTTGTGGTGGCCAAGGTGCAGTGCGATGATGGTGTGTCTGTGCTTTGCATCGTGATTTTGTAATGCTTTTTGTTGGTGCGGTGGTGTTAGATCGGGAGTGGATCGGAAAGGAATTTGTGGATCTGGTGGTAGGGGTAGCTTTTGTTGGTGGAGGAGGTGGAGGTGAATCTAGCATGGATGTGTCGATGGCAATGGTAGTCTTGGTGGTTTGTTAGTGGTTGTGGTGGTGGTGAAATTCAAAACGGTAGTTTGTTGGAAGTGTTGGTGCTACAGTGGAGGGTTTGTGATCAATTATTTGAGATTGTGACCAATAATTTGAATATCTTGTGACTAAAAGATAACGTGTGATCGATAAATTGTGATTTGTGACCAAGAAATAAATTGTGATCAATAATTTGATAAGTTGTGACAAAAAATTAATTTGTGATTAATTAATTAAATATTTTGTGATCATAAAATAAATTGTGATTTGTAAAATTTGTGATTTGTGATCAATGAATAATATGTGACCTACTAATTTGATAAATTTTTTATCGATGAATAAATAGTGATCTATAAAAAAATTTATTTGTGATCGTGAAATAATTTGTGACTTATAAAAATTTTTAGTATAACCGAGAAATAATTTATGACCAATTAATTTATATCTTGTGATAAAATTGTATAGAATTGTGAC
The DNA here is from genome assembly GCA_903798345.1 of Fraxinus anomala. Lineage (NCBI taxonomy): Eukaryota > Viridiplantae > Streptophyta > Magnoliopsida > Lamiales > Oleaceae > Fraxinus > Fraxinus anomala. The sequence continues at coordinate 14,913 of CAIGRN010058080.1, forward strand.
ATTAATATATTTAATTAATAAAAAATATGTTTAATTAATTAGTTTATAAATAAAAATTTTAAAAAACTGATTTTTGAAATTTGAAAATTTGTTTCTTAATTTTGAAATGTATCATATTTAATCTCTTATATATGAATATTTTTCCTTTGTTATTTAATTATACTACAAAATGCAAATGGGCCCTAGCCTTTTAAGGTTGGCTAGCCCATTACAGTTAACTAAATACATGCGTTTGGGCTAGAAGGTGTGGGGTCAAGTTCTAAGTTGGGGTGCATTGAACCCGTACTGGATCAAATCTATCATATCTTAAATGGGTCCCATATTGGGTTATCACACTAAATTTTGGGGCCCATTTTATTTACCACCATCTATTGCCGACCATACGTTGAAAATAGCTTCATTCTTTGACCACAGACGTCCAAAAGACGAGTTGTTTTGTGCAGATAACAAGTTGAATTTTTGGGTATATAACTCCCAAAAGTTCAACGTCACATTCAACTTTGTTTAGCAGATAACATTGTTTTTTAATCACTCATTTTTATCAATTTATTTTTAAATTATAATTTAAGTACATATTGCTATCGAGAGCACGGAGTTAAAACGAAATGGAACATACCATTTGTGATTATGCTCTTTCAATCCAGAGCTTGACTACAACTACTGGATATGGAACCGTCTGATGCACCAGATCCAAAGCATAGGGGCCAAATTCTGTTACTTCATGAATGCATTGTTCAATCTTATATGTTAGTTATTAATATTCCTATACTTAATTGATGTGCATCAAAAGATTGCAATCGTTTGAGCATATCAATTTTTGAATTCGAATGATCATTTGATCTTTAAACGAACTGTATTGCTCATTTGAGTTTAATGGAATTTATCGCTCTGATGTTATATTAGGACTTATAATTTCATCTTAAAAGATAGGAGTAATCCAAATATATTTATTTGAAGTGAAATTTATTCCTTAATGTAAATGATGGGACAAAATCAAGAAAACCCACTATAATAAAGAAGAACGACAACAAAATGTCGACATGAAAATCTTTTCGGATTCTTTAGCCAATAGCTTCAAATAATGGTCAATTGAACAATCAGCAAATATTTTCTCTTAGGACCCTATTCTCTAGTGGTAGATTCCAACGAGTATATTCGAATGTAGCTACCTACAAACAATCTCAATCTAAATTCCACATTACCACATCGATCACTATGAAAAAGGAAGATGACCGAAAATACTTTGATAGTTACGTTATACTTGGGTTATTGTTTTAAGTGGAAAACTATGAACGAAATTCGACTAAAATCTTAAATTAATTTTTGCACATATTCGAAGTTTGCATTGTTAGCAATGCAAAAACATCATATCTTCTAGCTTACAATTTCATCTTCATCTTCATTTTCTTTAATAGAATAAAAGGCATTTCAAAGTAGCAACTTTTGTGAGTTTTTTTTATTGAAAAAAAAAATTCAATGATTTTTAAAATATATATATATGCACTAAGTTCGATTAATTTGACAGTCGAGATTGGACTAGTTGAGTACTACTTGACCACCAGAACTTTAGAGACGAATTAGTGGAGTTGAACTCGTCTTTGCGATAGAAAATGGTCATCTTTAATAATGTCAAATTGCATGTTTAACTTACTATTCAAAAGCGAAAAAATAAAGATGATTATTTTTCCGGTGATTTTCATCTTGTCTGTGTCATCATATTGCAAGTTCTTCAACACGGCCCCCACAATTTAACTCTCAAAAGACTATCTAAACAAGAATCATTTTGACAAAAGTAATTAGTGGAATCCTAATTTACAACTTTAACAAGCGAATAGAATTTTGACACGTAAGATTGTCGTGGTCTCCCTCAAGTCTAGTGAAAGAATTGGATCCACCCACCAAAATCCACTCGTTACATCACTTCCATCTACTTCAAAACCATTTTCAAATTGCAATGCTCCACAGTTTGAATAGCAGCATTATACAAGGATTAAATGCTCACCAGCTCTGATCAATTTACATTTTTTGAGTAACATCGGTCATTTATTTTTGGGCAGGACGGGTGGGGTCGGGTGTAACATCCCTATGTGCGTATCAAAACATATTCAGAATAGAAATATTAACATTCTAAAAGTTTTCGTGCATCTCAAGTATTTTAATATACCCTATGTTTTCAGCTCATTTACAGCCATTGTTTTCATGATACATGGATGGTCTTCTAACTGAACCTATAGATGGTAAATGAACAAACATGCATTTGTGTATGCAATTTGAATAATTTACTAATTTTCATCGATTTTGATAAATTCAGCAAAGAAGAATCTATTGTGGAAACCGTTGCTAATCTTAAAGTTAGCTTTTTTTTTTTTTTTTTTTTTTTTTTTTTNAAACATGCATTTGTGTGTGCAATTTGAATAATTTACTAATTTTCATGGATTTTGATAAATTCAGCAAAGAAGAATCTATTGTGGAAACCGTTGCTAATCTTAAAGTTTTTTTTTTTTTTTTTTTTCAAGCTTCTGAGCTAATTAATCATCATTTTATCAATATATTTGGTAAAATCAACAACTTTTATTTACACATTCTATTTCTAACTTATATATACTGTTTGAATTTGGGTATGACCCGAATTCATTTGTTAACTTATTGAAATAATTAATTCTAATTGAAGCGCACGTCACGAAGAATTCAAGTTTGAAATGTTATTGGAGTCATATGTCAAGTTAAAGTTCTATTTTGAAAGTCCATTAGGAGTTGAAATTTGTATTGGACTTGAAGATGTTGAAATTATAGACCAGGAAGAAAAGTCACCGTATTTTTGCTAGTCTACCGCTAACTGACCGCTCAAACAACACCTGCAGGTTTTCTCCAAAGATTTGATCGCTCGCCTGTCACCCGCCTGGCGGTCGAGTGATGGACCCATCGCTAACTTATTCCTCAAGCAACTGTGTTATCCTACCCAAACTCGTTTCGCGTTTTAACACGTTTTGACATTCTACTTCAGCTACAACTCATTTATTAGAGTTTGAACGCCTTCCTACATCGTTACCTATATATACTTGGCTCTTCTCTACAATTTTATAAGTGTGAGATATATGATTACTAGAATATATGATCAATTCTAATCTTTTTCATTTTTCCATTATTTTGAGTCAATAAAATCTCTTAATTTCTCAATCATATTCTTGTTTTCTTTTATTCTTTTGTTCTTGATCTAATATTTCATATTTTGTCATATAATTTCAACATCTCAATTCAGTGATTAGTGTCACGACAAGTGGTATCAATCGTAACATATACTCTAAATAAACTTTACCAAAATACATTTTTTGAGAGTGTGAATGCATGCTCCTCACTTGGATTAATGTCAAAATGACTGCTGATGTTGGATTTTGACTCGTTGAGTTGGAGATTTGATTTTTGTGTTGGACTAATCCATGAAATTTATAAATTGTTACGTGTGAATATCTAGTAGATGAGAAATAATATTAAATTACAAAATTCATGCATAGTCACTGACATAACGATTATAATGCTAGCAATAGGAGACGAGCGAAAGTCAATGTTATTATAATTTTACTCGAAAATTGGAACATATATTTCTAATTTACTGCACACGGAGAGATTATAATTGTGTATAAGAAATAGGTTGCTTCCAATTGGTGAAATTCGAAACAGGTTTTGTCGGTTGGGGGATTCATAGTAGATACACTAACGGCAGCGTCGCCGCCGTCGGTGGAGGTGGAACACAGGTACCGTGGGTGGCGTCAATTTTCATTAATTTGGACCCTTTACGCTAACAATTTAGCAATTCTTTATTTTTTTTCCTTTATCTGAGTAAATATCTATATTATCTATATAGTTAGCCCGTTATATCCAACATGACAAACTGAGAAATAAGCCACCACTCTAAATTAATTTATCAAATATAGGCTTACTATAAAAATTTGATTTCCATATCCCTAGTTTAGACCTGCTCAAGTTATTAAAAAAAATAACAATTCTGCATCCAGTAGGCAATAACACTGTGTGTTATTAAAACCAAGGCCGGTTGGCCCTATAAATCGGTGACCCGGACCTTATTCCGAGTCGGACAAGATCATACTATACAATTGATTAGCCGATATCGGGCAGGTTCGGCCCGGTTGATTTTTTAACCAAATTTCAAAACTTTTCTCCATTAAAACTTTAGCGGATTAAATATTTGAACACTTGATCTCTAGTTAATTAGAATATAATTTTACCACCAAAGCAAACAACACTTTGTTGTCATTTTGTATAATAAATCATATCACCTATGAACAATAATAATTTGCTGTCTTCTGAAAATATTTTAAATAACATTAGTCCAATATTTTCATTCATTTTATAATATTAGATAATTATTTTATATACTCATTTTGTTTGAAAATTTTAATTTTAACTAAAATAAATTAAGATAATACACGTAAATTATTGGTCCGACCAGTAACCCGATAACCCAGTACCTTGACCGAGTCAATGTCCGAGTCAGGTATAACAATTATGAGCCACACAGAAACCTATTTTAACAAAAATTACATATATGGCTTTTAAAATCAACTTGACACAAAGCTCACTTAATATGCAAGAGGTGAATCGGGATGGCCAATTCTGCCAATTCCTTTTTAGCTCAGCCTAAGCTCATGGTTCATTTTTTAGATAATAAAATTTAATTTATTGTATGTGCATAACGAGGCTAAGGTTGCATATTTATAGTTTGATGATACTCTTAGATAATAGGGTCCTGGACTTGACAGTTTAATACAAATAATATTCGAACCTGATGGAAGGTCGATTTCTTGGGGTCCAAATTAGAATTGCCTTGTTGCTTATCCAAACTCACTTTATTTTCTCTAGTCATTTATCAGTTATAATATTTTATTTTCATCCTCCACTAAATAGTTATAAATATAGGAATTACAAATATGTTAAAATTTTGATAGTAAGTTGTATTTCTATTTTATGAAAATTTGTTTTTTTGTACAACGTACTTTGAGAAAGATATTTTTGTGTTATTACTCTAAACATGTCATGACATAAGAAGTTTGCGAACTAAGAACACGTGAAAGGGTTAGTTACGCAGGCTAAATATTTAAAATTCACGACAACTGTAATTCATTAGTGCTGTGAAAAAAAAAATGCAATTTTCTAGTTTGACCATTCTATTTATTTTTGTTGAAAAAATAATGTAGGAATATAAACTTAGAAGACAAAATATTCAAAGTCGATATAATAAAATCACAAAGATTAATTGGACATATATATCCTAGGGTTTGCTCATCCTTCTATAGCGTTTTTAAAGAAAAATTGCAATCATAAGAGTAACTAAACGCGAAGTGGAACATTCATATGGTATTCAACATTACAAAAAAACATAAACTATTACAAGCCGTTTTGATAAAATTTATAAATTGGTTTACAAAATTAGAATAAATCAAATATTAATTTCAGTAATAATTTCATAACAAATCTTTCTTATTATCCACATAATTTGTAGGACTCGTTATTCCTCTTACCATTCCTATTTATGTATCATTTATAAACTTTTCAAAGGGAAAATAAATTATGCCAATAGGTACAAGTTTCCACCACTCTCTCGTATTCATGATTATATATCTATTAAAAGATTCAATCAAATAACATATTTTACTACGGCACTATAATTTTAGTCTATTTTTAAAATTTCACATCAACGAAGAAAAATCTAAACATAAGAGAGTTACTCAAGTATTAAATTGTGTATGCAGTACTAAACTTGTCAATCTTTTAAATTATATTCAACATTAATTTAATTCACTCACTGTTGATATATTTCATATGTTAGATCGAACAATATAATATATAAGATGATATTCAGAAAGAGAACTTAAAATTTGAATTGACATTTTATGCGAGATTTGTAAGTATGAAATCGTAGTACTCTTTCACACGCATTTGAAATTTTTTGTGACTTATCCACGAGAGTGACAGAGATTTCAATAAAGAAAAATGAGACTTCAATAAAGAAAAATGAGCACTAATTAGGTATTCTAATGCTAAGTTGAAAAGGAATTTTCAACCCCTATTCCATCTCTAGCCGCCTCCTTCTAGGGTTCCTACTTTTTTAATGCACTATATGTAAAGATTTCTGCTTTGTATTTGTAAAAAGTATTTTCATAAAAGAGCATTCGTACCAAGGAGCCATCAAGCATTTCTTTGATGGTTAATCATTCAATTTGATGATTGTATGAGCTTGTTAAATGCAGCTAATGATAATTTATTTTCTATTTTAAATTACAGATTATATAATTATATATAGGCACTCTAGATGTATAAAATAAGACCGTTTATGTATTTTATATTGTTCAATAATGATTGTAAGGTAGTCTGTGATTGATAGAGACTTGAGCACTTCAAGGAATCCAAGAAGCGGTCATTTAAAGAATGCAAGGAAATGTTTTTATATAGAAACGGTTGAAAGGGGTGCATGTTGCTTAGAAACATCGAGATCATATTTAGCCCCTATTTGATTTTGTCAAAAATCATATTTTTATTAGATTTTTAATGAAATATGTAGTTAAAAAGTGTTAATCTCATGAAATATGTGATAGAAAATGAATTTTAAAAAATGGGAAACCAAACATGGACTTTATATGTAGTACTTAACATGAATAAATCGAACATTGGTTAATATCGTCAAATATTATACAATCTATTTTAGATATCATTTTGAAAAAAGAAAAAGAAAAAATTGACAAAATTTACCAATTGTCTCGTTTATTTAAGATTCCAAACATGTCGAAATAGTGTTGTCAATGTCTTAGGATGCTTCAATAATGGAAGTGGCTAGATTATTCGAATCAAGCCTAAAATTATATCTTAGTCATATGAAGTTGTTGAAATGCTATCTTCCTTGTTTGACTTCTTGTGACCAACATCAA